>PVJX010016958.1:0-39288 GCA_004027295.1 Dolichotis patagonum
GGACATTTTGGATATTATGTCATTAAACTCTGAAATCTTAATAATCTTTTTTTATTGGGCTTTCTCTGGCAAGGAGGAACATGTGGGTGAGGGTAGAAATCCAGTTTCCTCATTCTGCTCCATTGACACCCACTGAGTGGGGCTCCTTGTTACTGCTTGGTGTGGGTGGGAATTCAGCTCCGTACCAAGTCTCCACTGAGCACGTTGTTACAGGGCACCAGGAATGCCCTATTACTGCGTTCCACATGGCCTCCACTGATACCTGCATCATAGAGGGTTGGACACGCTCTCTACTCAGTCTTTTTCAGTGTGGATGATGCCACAATTTTCCTGTTTTCTTTGTCTGGAGTAGAGTGCTTATTATCTGTGTTTCAATCTTACTGGGCTATTCCTTATCTGGTCTTTTTGCTAGGGACAACAGGCTTTTTTAAATTAGGGCTATTTTTTTCTCTGTGACCAGGGCATTTCCTGGTTGCTTGGTGAAGTAGTGTTATTAGAGTTGCTTTAAAATCCTTGTGAGATAATTCTAATATCCACTTCTTCTCAATGTTGATAGTTGTCGGTTGTCTTGTCTTATGCAAGTTTTGATTTTCTTTTTTCCTAGTAAGATTAGTGACTTGGAGTATATTCTAATCATTTTGGCTATTATGAGTCTCTAGATCCTATTTAACTTTTTTTTTTTTGGTACCAGGGATTGAACTCATGACCTTGCACTTGCCAGGCAGGCACTTAAGCCACTGAGCTAAATCCCCAGCCCCTATTTAACTTTTTTAAAAGTCTTGTACTGAGGTATATCATGAGGACTGTGTGTGTCTGTGTGTATGTACATGCTCAGTTTCCCACTTAGCCCCACCAGTACCATCTCTGCAAGGTGTTGATGCCGACATGGATATCCAGCTGCTCGCTTGGCCCCACCGAACACCTTCCCAGTGGAGGTGGACCACTGATTCTTACTGCCTTATGGTTTCTGCTCCATCCCTCACACACTACCTTGGCAGGGGAGCCAGAGTACTGCAGCCTAATGGGAGATGGAAGACCAGCTACCTGCTCAGCCCTACTGAGCCCAGTAGGTGGGAGAATTGGAGCATGGTCTCTTGCTTTCTCAGCGTGTGTGTGTGTGTGTGTGTGTGTGTGTGTGTGTGTGTGTGTGTGTCTTTTCCTATTTGCCCCCACTGAAAAGTCAGCAGGTAGTGGTGAAGTTTTTCCATTGGTGTTCTCCTGTGAAAAGTAGAAACAAAAAGATTTTCTATCATTGATCTACCTTTTCTTGGTCATTTGGGTAGGGGAATGGGCTTTCTACGGAGCATTTTTCTTATTTGCCTGTTGACAGTGCCAGTTTGAAGACTTCTGTAGCACTCTATTAGAGATGTATGGGAGACAATAAAGAAATTCAGGAAACTCACTGCAATGTTGTTCTTTAAGCCTTGTACTCTCTAGGCAATCTGTGCCTTCCTTCCATCTTTTCTACCTGTACTTGTTTGTGTGTTATGTCCAGGTATTTTTAGTTTTAAGGCAGGCCAGAGAGAAATGGGGCTATTGCATTTGGACCAGAACCAGAAATCTCTGTGTATAATGTATAATGAAAATTCAAAATAAATTCTGTAAATATTTCATATGTTAGTAACATTAGTTCATTTTTCAAATATACTATATATCAGGCACTGTAATTGAGCCTTGGGGCTATAGATAGGAACAAGACATAGTCCTTTCAAATAGCTCACAGTCTTATACAATTCAGAGACCTGTGACATCAATGTAGTTTGCTCTGTAACACCAGCGGAAGACCTTCACTTTTTATTTTTTCTTTGCAGTTGGAATTGAAGCCACAACTTCATGCACAGTTCTTTATTTTAGAAATAAAAGTAAATCTAGCTCTGTACCACCTTGCTTGTGGGATTATTGGAGCTCTTTCCTTTCTCATTATCTGATATATTTCTCCTTTGGTTTATAAGGTACCAGACAAATGGAGAAGGGGTCTAGTCCTTACTGCCTTGTGGTTACCTTGGTTAGCATTTGCTGGTTACTCTGATTACCATTAAGCCCTCTGCTGGGAGCTGCTGTCTAGCAGGCAGTGCACCCCAGGCCATGTGCTTAGTCATTAGATGGGGGAGATCTGCAAGTAGCAACAGTCAGGAGTCCTAGCCCCTCCACCCTGCTACATACAGGGTCCCTGCCCCACCTGCCTATTCATGGAAGAACAATGGCTCTCCATGGTCTTTGGGTGGGAAGTTCAGCTCAACTGTCACTGCGATGCTCAACTAAAAAATAGAAGTAAGGACTGATAGTTGCTCCCAAAGGAAAGAGAAACCAGATCTCAGGGATATAACTCCTATGGTCCCCAAGTTTCTTTGGCAACTTTTTTTTTTTTGGTGGCACTAGGTATTTACCCAAGGCCTTTGTTTGCACTGAGCTACATCTGCAGCCATCATTATTACTGTTACTATTATTGATATTATTATTTAGTAGTAGTAGTAGTAGTAGCAGCAGCAGCAGCAGCAGTATTTTGAGATGAGTCTTCCTAAATTGCTTGGCCTAAGCTTGAATTTATAATTCTCCTGCTTCAGCCTCCCACAGTGCTGAGATTACAGGCATGTGCCACCACATGACCAGTGGAAACTTGCTTTGATGATTTGAGAATATCCAGAAGTAGAGCATATTGAACTTTCTCCTTGATGGCGATAATGACATTGATAATGGTGATGGCATTCATTTAACTCGTCTGTTTTGAGTATTGTATCATCTCCCTTAATCCCAGTAGTAACCTCAGGAATATGTGATATTATTAGATACATTTTCACAGTGAGGTGATCAAGGCACAGAGAAGTCAAGTGTTGTCTCCAAGGCCATTAACTCAGGTTAGGGTGGGGAGCCAAGGTTTAAATCCAGGCGGTCTGGCTTTAGAGGTGTAGTTTTTATGTTACTCTTCTTTTGGAGGTGGGATAACCTTTCAGTTTCATTTTGCTTATTTGCTTGAAATCAAGAGTGATGTATCTGAAAGAAGTGTTTCTGGGCTCCTAAAAGGTATCACACAATGAATTGTTACTAAATAATGTCGCTAAAAGCGACATTTTTCTTTCTTGGGAAACTATTCTGATTGACTTGACAATAAAAGTATAAAAAAACAGTGCATAGCTTATATTTTCAACTGGATGATAACCCTCTAATAATCAGATTTTGTGGTTTGTTTCTACAAGTAAGAAACAGTACTTTTGTTAGAAATTTGTGCATTTTTGTTTAGTTGTTTAGAGCTCAATAAAAAATTTAACAGATTATTTCCGATTATGTGCATCTGTTATACTTCTTTATACATCTGTGATGATTTCTATTAATTTACCTTTCTTTTGATTGAAATACAGCTAGTGGAGTAGTTAGAAAGACATGATTTACAAATCATTATGTCAATATCATCCAGGCTGGTAGATCTACATTTTACTTTTCGGACTTTATATTATATAAAGTTATAGCCAAATTTCTCTGTTCAGAAAAGATTGATGTTGCACTTTATCTTGCTTTTTCGGTGAGAATGTTCACATCATTTTTTCATTGATTTGAACTGTGGAATAAAGTTCATTTGTATACATATTCCATGTACTTGGTACTATGCAGTTTTTTCTAATCCATGTAAACAGCGTTGAACATAAATTTTCTGCTGTTTTGTTAGGGAATAACGTATAATTTCTCCTAAAGTTATCAATTAATTTGCATTTTTCTATACTACTGGCTCTCAAATTTCTACGGGCATTTGGCCACTATGATTTATGTGAAGCATGCACTTTTTCAGATTCATATTTTATCATCCACACTATTTGAATCTATTTTACTGATACAAAAAGATTCCTCGTTAGTTCAGCATAAGAGAAACCCTAGAAGTGAGCTTTGAAACTTCAGATTAATTCATTAAGCACACACTTGTTAAAGCACCTGCCTTATTGAGTCTTGCTGGGTATTTGGGAAAAGGACAAGAAATCAGATCAGTGATTATAGAAAGCCCACCTTTTACAAGGAAAAGGTTCACAAGGGCACAGCAGTGGGGTGTGCTGTTTGCCCTTGAGCAGTTCACAGGCCATCAGAGAATCACAGTGTAAAAAAAACTCAAGTCATTTGTTCCAAAACTCACAGGTAGATTAGTCCTTTTAACAAAATACTATTTCAGTTTTTGCTTTCTGCACTTTTTTTTTTGGTACTGGGGATTGAACTCACAACTTTGCGCTTGCCCGCCAGGGGCTTACACCACTGAGCTAAATCCCTGACCTGCACTATTTTATTATAATAAAATTTTCATACCTTATTTCTTTGTCCAATGTGTCCCCTTATCTCATCGCCCTCCCCTCATCCCCCCACCCCGTCACTGTACATTTCTTCAGTTACTGAGAACTGAACTATCCGCTTCACCCCTGCATCATCTTGGAGGGCCTTTTTGCTAGGTCTTAGGGGCACAGAGTTAAATAAGGCACCTACTCTTAACAGATCTTAAATATAGTCTGGCCTGGGAAGTGAGGCCTTGCTGTAAATCACAGGTCTTAGGGCAGTTGTGGGAAGTGCTTTGCTGGAAGTTTGGATAGAGTATCTAGGGTTTATGAAAGAGGAGTACACAAAATGCATCAGGGAATCTGACAGTGCTTCTCAAGGGTGAGGTTTGAAAGATGGAAGAGGTATGAACTAGAAATAGGAGAGCTGGCTTATTGTCATTTTACAGGAAAGCTAAAATATCACGTCTTCTCCCTTATGCAAACAGATACTATTGAGTTGTCCTGTTTTGTTTCTGATATTCTTGTTCTGTCACTTGCTTACTAATTGTGTTTCTTTGTAGAATGTAACCTCCATGAAAACAAGAGCCCTCTTTTCCCATTTTCCTAAGTATTTCCAGGGCTTGAAAAATGTTTGTTGATTGAATTGATGAATAACGAATGAATGTTTGAGGCAGTGTGAGTAGATAAAAAATATATGTGAAGGCTCAATTGAGAAAGAACAATAATTAGCTGTGAAAGGAATAAGGGGGCTTTTCCTCAAAAGTTGGGAGGTAAAGCATGCATTTGTAACTATATCAGAAGCTTCTCAGGCTGCATGGTATGGAATACCTTTTCCTGAATTCTTGTGATTGGTAACTGAGTATATTTTAAATATCTATTATGGGTAAAACTAGTGACCCCCCCCACTGGCCTTTATTATTTTAAAATTATTCAATAGTATTCTTTTGTCTTTTTCTTTTTTTGGTACTGGGTATCGAACTCATGACTTCACGCTTGCCAGGCAGGCGCTTAAGCCACTGAGCTAAATCCCCGGCTCTTTTGTCTTTTTCTACAAGACCAACATTTTTAGGTTCCACCTTTGAGTGAGATTATGTGGCCTTATCTTTCTGTGTCTGGCTTATTTTACTTAGTGTAATGACCTCTGGTTTCTTCCATATTGTCTCAAAACACAGGATTTCATTTTTTAAATGGATGAATAGTATTCCATCTATATATGTACCACTTTTTCTTTATTTATTTGACCACCAATGTATATTTAGATTATTTCCATTGTCTTTGTTATTGTGAAAAGTGCTGCAGTGTACAGGAATGTGCAGATGTCTCTTCAACATACTGATTTCATTTCCTTTGGATACCCAGTAGTGAATTTGCTGGATCACATAGTATTTCTATTTGTAATTTTTTGAGGAGCCTCCATAATGTTTTCTGTAGTGCCTGGACTAATTTACTTTCTCACCAACAGTATGCAGTGGTTCCCTTTTCTCCACATCCTCTCCAGAACTATTGTCTGTTTGATAATAGCCCTTCTCACCATATGGTGAGTTGATGTTTCTTTTTAGTCTTAATTTGCATTTCTCTGATGTAGTGATGTTGAGCATTTTTTCATATACCCGTTGACCATTTGTATGTCTTCTGAAGTGTCTGTTTTGATGCATTGCCCAAATAAAAATTGTGTGTATTCAGTGACATTCCTGACATCAAGCAATCATATACAAAAATTTTGTTCAAGTTTACAGTGGTGCTATTTCTCTTTATACATACTGCCTGAAGCTTATGTGCCAGCTACTCTTGTTTCAAGGGCATTACCACTTTGAAGAATTTTGTCTCCTCTTGTTTTAGTGCTCATGGTACCATGTATAGGTTGTCAGTATATGTGACGGTGGTAAACAATTCCTATTCCAGGACCCTGTGACAATTCAGTTCAGCAGACATTTTATTATATACTTATCTGATGTAAGATAATATGCTGGGTATTTGGATATAAAGACAGATCAGACCAAGCTCTTTCGAGAATATTATGATCTGCCGATTTATATTTGATGCTGTTTCTGTGGTAAGAGAGAGCACATCTGACATTTTCTAGTTTTTTTTCTACAGTGCATATTAAGATATAAGTATTTTCACTAGATTCACGAGATAACTTTGAAAGTAAATGTTTGGAAAAAGAAAAAATTGTTACTACTTATATTGAGTACATTTTTCAGCTTTCTATGTGAAAATAGCTATAGCAAAGAATAGTGACTTAAAGCTTTCTTTAGATTTCAATTGTGTGATTCCTTTCCAGATCTGCTTGTCTGAGAACAGATCTGTCAGAACACATGATCATGGAGTCCCTAGAGGCAATTCCCTGCAATTTTTGAATAGGGAGTATCTGTGTTTCTCTTGCTGTGTCTCACTGTGTTTCTTGTCTTGGCGTGTCAAAGTGATTTTGCACCTGAGGAACTTGTATCTAGGTAGCCTGAAGATACCAGAATATAATTTGCTTCCTTTGAACTTCAGAGTTTCATTAAACATGCTTCTGTTGTAAAGCTCAATCATATTTCTCATGAATTGGAAAAAGTTAAACCTTGGTGTATCGGCTTTGTTAACCAAATTTATTTATTTACATTGTTTTATTTTATAGAAAAGTGTAAAATTAAGGTAATATGGTATTTAGCAAGAGCCAGACATACAAGGAATGATCAAAATATGCAGTGAATTTTTAAATTTTTAAAAAAATTATTGTAGTAAAAGATACATTGCCATTACATCCCTTCAAAATACTCCAATTCACACTTATCCCATCATTCTTGCCACTTTCTGAAGCAGTTCTAAAAGTCTTCTTTCCTTACTGTCTTATGAGATGTGATTAAAAAATACAGTAAATATTGCTGCTGAGTACCATCCAATGGAAGAGCAGGTTCATAAAAACATTACTGTGTGTCCTCATATACCATATTCACCAGATCTGGCACTATGTGACTTCTGGCTCTTCTGCAAAAAGTCAAAATGACTGTGGAAGGTAAATAAATGTTTTGAGTTGATTTAGGACCTTGAGATGGCCATGAAAGTACAGATAAAATACTCATGTAATGGATTTTATATACACGACAGCTAGGATTTATTAGTATGTTGATGAATAATGGAACAGAATGATACATTCTTTTCTCAAGAAGTAATTTAAAACTATGTTAGCACTGCTGTCTCTAACTTCAGCAGAAAGTATAAGTATATGCATACTTGTGGGCCTAGTTTTTGTTAGGGTCTCCATGGAAGCAGTGAACAACTTGCTGTATGCTGTGCTATCTTTAGTTATCTGTACATTAACCACAAATAACTACAAAGATTAGGTATACTGATAGCTTAAGTAGTATCTATATAACTTACTGGAAAAATTGATCATAAGAAAGTTAGGCAGAGTCAATTCCCCAGACTCCCCCATAAAGGAATCTGTAGCAAGCTGAATCTATCACTAGGTCAAAAGAACAATAGGTTTTTCTCCTTATTTGGACCATGCATTTTTTATACTACTCATCAGTCCATAATGCCGTCTTTGATTTTCTTGTATTGCTATACCTGAATCTATCTATCTATTAGCAATAATATTTTTGAGTATGTATTATTGTATCTTTGGCCAATAATTTTTTCTCTCTTGACCTTTTCTTTCATCATGGGTACATGAGAGAAAGTGCCATTTGATAAGGGAAATTCCTTTAAGAATTAAAGAAATGAAAAATGGCCCTTTTGGTAACAGTCTGGGAAAAATAGGCAGAGTTAGAACAAGCAAATGGTCATATATGTCTTGACATTCTCCAACACTACCAACTCAGAAAACTAAAACTGGGCATTGGGCCTGAGTAAGTTGAGGGTAAAGCTTAAAGCAAAGGAAACTTATGCCTCATTCTCCTCTTGGAACTTGGGAAAGAAATTGCCTGCAAGGTTGCCTCATTATAACTGAAGCAGTGACAACAGAAGAATATAAGTATGGTATGGTTAGGTGAAAAGAGGACTGTTGGGCCCCCTTCGGCTTGTGAGTGGCTCTAAGGATTCCAGGGGTACCACATACCCTGAGACCTGGGATTAGAGCCAATGAACCTGTCAGTGGAGAAGCTGTGGTTGAAGGACAGCTGATATCAACGCTATAGCTGGTGACCAGCTGTTAGGTATGAATGAGATTATGGAGTCTAGATGTTTTCAGCAGCAGTAAACCTGAGAGGGAGCCTGACCAACTGGGCCAGACTCTTGGGCTCCAGGCCAAGAGGGCACATCAGACCCCGCAGCCCTCATGGGATTTAGCAGCAGCATCAGGCCAATATTCAGGGTTCAGTCCAAGAAGGAGCCTTGTTCTAGAGGCCCGAGAGCCTCTTCTGCAGTGAAGTTCCTCACCAACACTGCTGTCTTGCTCGAAACAGTGAGAAACTCTGAAAAACAGAGTATTACCTGAAAGAGACTATAAACTAGAAAGGACTGAGCTGTACAATATAAGTTGATGTCAAGATGCTTAAAAAGCAAGGTTAAATAAGTTACAGAAAATTGAAAAACTACATTTTCTTGGTACAGTTTACATTTAGTATTCTGTAAATTACTGGTCCTGCTACAGCAGGATAATCTTTGAGGGTATATTATCTGCATTTAAATTTAAATTTTGTATTCTTCATTTTCAATTAACTGTAGCTTAAACCCAGTAATTGTCAGGTTGAGGTTGTAGACTGCTTGCATTTGACATGCCTAATTAATGCTATCTTGGTCTTAATTACTTGATCACTAGAAGTGGAATTTTCATTTTCCACTCATTGTTATAAAATAGGGGCAAAATGAAATAGTAACACAATTGTACAGTAATTGCAGTATTTGAGTCATTTGCAGGAAAATGGATGCACCTTGAGACTATAGTGTTAAATGAAATAAATCAGAACTGTAAGCTTCGATATCCCATGGTTTCTCTTATAGGAGAAACCCAAAATATAAATAACTTAAGAACAAAGTAAAAGATAGGTAATAGGAAACAGGAAGATCTTTCAAATGCAAAGGAAACCAAAAGATGGAGGGAAGAGAGGGAAAGGGGATATAAAAAGAATGAAGATGTGTTGTGTACATGCTGAATGTAATCAATGTGTACTGTAAATATGTACTAATAAAAATAAAAATGAAAACATTACTAAATGGAAATGCAGTATGACAGACATCATCACTGTTAGTTTTCTGGCTCAATAAAGGAGCATAACATAAAAAACAATTAAAAGTGGACTTTTTATTTAAAGGACGTGGAAAGGAGCCCACAACCAGCAAGGGTTTGGCTTTTTTTTTGCCCGGATATTGGGGAGTGGGGTATATGTGACCTTTGACCGGATGTGGTGCTTGGGGCAGGCATTGATGATGCATGAGGAGCTGATTGGAATTTTCTTCCCATGCACGGAAAGGAAGAAGGAAGTCGTAATCGGGGAAGAAGGAGGAAGTAGCCATCAGGGTAAGCATCCCCGATTTGGCCTTCCACCATGTTGCACTACTGCCATAATGTCCTGTAATTTATTCTAGGGCAAAACTCTTTCTTTCCTATCTTTTTATTGTTAGGAAAGGGCAAAGACTCTCTCTTATTATTTTTTGCTGAATGAGGGTGTCGTGCTGAGGTCTAGGAGGGTCAATGGGATGACAGTTGTTGCCCATGTAGAAGCTGGTACCAGGTGTTTCAGGCCAGCACAACTTTATCACTGGTGAATGCTCACATCCTAGATTGGAGAAATAAAAAGATAAGGTGCTATGAGGAGGCAGGCCACTGTCATAGTTAAAGGAAAGCTGTCTGTGATCCAAACGTGTTGTTTTATTAGGACCTTGGTAAGGAAGAATCTGAAAAATAACTGTGGAGTTGGGAGGGGTAGAGTTATGAGAGGCAATTGTTTTTTTTATCTGAAAGGGTAAAAGTATAGGTAGGACTTGTCTTTGGTCCAGGAGTTGAGCTGGAGAGAATGAGCAGCATGAGAAATGTAAGACCTGACAGTTGAATCATTTGGGGAAATTATAGACTAGGGGTGGGAAGGGCTGTGGCTGTGTCACTGTGAGAGGAGATCCTAAGCCCAGGGAGGGGGTCTCATGTAAGGGATTAGGAATAAAATAGGATAACAAAACAGGATTTAGCTTGAAGTGGCTATGGGGCCTTGGTAAGACAGAGATGGGTGGGAGATAGGAAATGTGATGACCACTCAGTATATTTAGAGTCAGAGGAGTTAAGGGTAGGAGGGCACCGCTTAGTTTGAGTGATGTGGAACCTGGATGATAATCTAGTGACCTTGACCACCGTTGAAGTTTCGAGGAAGGCCAGGTAGGGGCCACTCCACTTTGGTTGTAGTCCTGTTGAGGGATCTGAGAAATAAAGGCTGGACCGTTACCTGGCTGGATACTCTGAGGTAGACTAAACCTTGGAATGATTTTTTGTAACAGAACTTTAATAACTGTATCAGCAGTCTCCCTGCTTGTGGGAAAGGCTTTAATCCATCTTGAAAAAGTACAGACAAAGGTAAGATATTTGAAAGTTTTGTGGCGGGGCATGTGTGTAAAATCTGTCTGCCAGTCCTGACCAGGGGTGTGTCCATGAAATTGATGAGTAGGAAAGGAAGGGGGTGGTTTGAGTCCCTGAAAAGAGATTTTAACACATATGATAAGTGTGAGTAAGTTGTTGAGACCTGAGAGTGTCTGGGTCAGTCTCCTTAAGCACAAATTAATCCTGACAATCAGGGTGTAGGGAGGATGGTAAAAAAGGTATCTTTAAGGTCTAGGACTATGAAGTGAGTGGTGGAGGGAGGAATATGAGAGAACATAATATAAGAGTTTGGCACCACTGGGTGAATTGCAGTAACAGCGTCGTTGATTACCCTAAGATCTTGTATTAGATGATAGGACCTTAGGCTTGAGTACTGGGAGAATAGGAGTATTGTAGGGTGAATGGGTAGGTTTAAGAAAACCATTGTCTGAAAGATGCTTGATTATAGGTTTAAGTCCCCATAAATGTTTGGGAGCTGTAAGATATTGGAGAATGCAAGGAAAAATTGAAGGATCCCTGAGATGAATTAAAGCAGGCATGGCATGGGTAGTGCAGGTGGGGTAGGAGGTATCTGAAACTGCGGAATCAACCAGAGAAGAATAGAGAGGAGGGGATGGCTTTGTGGTGCACTGTGAGGGTGTCTGGAGGATGAGAGCTATGGGAAGAAGGTAAAGGAGAAGTTATGCTTTTGGAGAAGATTCCTACCTAAAAGGGATGTGGGACATGTTGGAATTACTAGAAAGCTATGGGTGAAGAAGAGAGTCTGGAACCTGCATGGAATAGATCCTGTTTGTAGGGGCTGTGTAGATTTGTTAACATCCACTATAGAGACTGAGGATTTAATATAATGGTCTGAAAACTCAGGAAGAACACTGTACTTGGCCTCCATGTCTACAAGTACAGAGAATGTCTTACCTGAGACCTCTAGTGAGACTTGGGGCTCTGAGAAGGATACCTTAATGGGGGCTGTGGGCCCCGAGCCCCGTCAGTCTTCAGCAGCAAGTTCAAGTAGATCAGCCAGTGATGCATGCAGTGGTGATGAGATATCCTGTGAGAGCAGGCAGTTACAGCATGGCTTACCTGCTGTCTGGTGGCTAGGACAGTTGCTCTTTTAATGACCCTTGAGATTGCAGGAGGGGTATTCTCTTGCCCAGCATCCTTTTTGTCCCACTTGAAGCATTGTCCAGGAGGGGCTCGGGCAGCTCCACTTTGTCTCCGTTAACCTCTCTTAGAGCTCCAAGTGTCACTGCTAAAAGATCAGATTTTTTTCCTTTTGATTTTTATCTCTGTTGTTGAAAACATGAAAAGCCATATTAAGAAGTCTCCCTGTGGGGTTTGAAGGCCACGTATAGCCTTTTGTCTTGGGATCTGGACCACGGTGGGTGGTATCTGTCTCCGCCAAGGTCACAAGACGTCTGCTTTTCTGTGTTGGCTCCTTTGAGGCCCTAGCCCTGACTGATGGTCTATAATATTTTTAACTGACTTAGCTCCCTGTAGCATTTTTCCTCTGAAGAAGTAACACAAACTGCCATGAGTAGTAATGGGCGATGACCAGCCATTCTTTAGGTTGAACAGGTTAAAGCTGGCGAACAGAAGTCAGGTATACTCTGCAGAGCTTTTAACTAGTGGCCCTAAGTAGATTGCAGGCATTTTCATCTTGGGTAGGTATGCAGCTTTAAGTCTAGAGGACACAAAGGCAAAGAATCAATTAAGTATGCAGGGGCCAAATAAGAGAATCAACAGGATATTTATGAGTATAATTTTACTAATGGTTTCCCATAAGGAGGATAAAGATAAGGTCCAGGGAATTTTAGAAACTGACATGTCATTCATTTGTCGTACACACATTTAGGTTTTATAATTGTATAAGTACTTCTTGTGCTGTTAGAATGTCTAATGCCACCTGATTTTGGAGGATGGCCAGTTTTATTAATTTTACCTTTTTTTATTTAGGAGAGAGATCAGCTGTGGTGTCACTTAAGGCCAGTTTATTATAGTTAATTATGGCCTCAACATTCATCATATAACCTTTTTCTGGAAAAGATCTGGTGGATCTCAGTAAAAGGAATCTAAAAGGAATTTATAATTATTTTTTACTTTTAGTTGTTGAACATCTAGAAGAAAAGATTGATAACATTAAAGTATAATGAAGGTAGTAAGCTTAACATAGAACATTAAATGGAACTGCTATTTTTTATTAGCCATGGGTGTTTTAACATTTGAGCACTGAAGAAATTTGTGACATTGTTTGGACTGCTCAATATTTAAGCATCTCTAAGTATAACATACACATTATATAAATTTTTAGTTAAAAATTATTATTTGACTGGTGACCTCATGTTGGTTTGACTTGAATCTCTTGGGTGGAGCATAAGAAAAGGGCAGATGTCTTGATCTGCAAGAAAATATTTATCATCATGAGCAATCCCAATTTTATATTTGAAGGCATGAACATACCATAAGATCAGTAACAATGAATTGTCTTAGGCGTATGAACTTTAGTTGGCGTGTCTCTCATAAGGCTTTGGAGATTATTGGAACCTCCGATTAATGAATAAGAGCTAGTTAGATTTATCAGGTGGCCACTCTCTTATTTATCAATTGAAGTCTTGTCTAATCTCTCCTCACCCCAAGGGATTTTGTTTAACCAGTTTTAGCATCATTTTGACCAGCTGGCAACCTAGGTGGAAGCATGCTTTTTAAATCTATAACCCAAATAAACCTTGATTAAAAGATCTGAAAAATGCAAAAGAAAAAGGAAAAAAGATTGTTGAACTCAAATAAAAAGGAACAACTGCAGAGAAGACAAATGAACAAACATGGACAGACGATCTGTACAGTTTAAACAGAATGGACAGACAACAGATATACAGACTGACAAACATCTTATAAAATCAGAGTGTATTCAAATATATTTGGCCACTGGGAGTGAGGAAGGGGGAGAGGATGATGCAGGGGGCACACAAACCTCTGGCATGAAGGCTGTGGGGTTTGGTCTTGGAGATATGGGGGAGGCACATCCCCCAGGTGTCTGGTGGGGAGGAAGGGAGAGTTCCTGGTGGAGGAGAGTGAGCCAGAAGTATTTGGGTCATCATACAAGACAGAATGAGAAAAGGACACGTCCTTTAAATATAAAGGCTTAAAAATGAGGGGTTTCTGCCAACTTGCTGCCATTGTGACAAAAGTATAAACAACAGATCAGCTTTTTGGTTTTTATAGCCTTCTGGAGGCCAAGAGCACCAAGATTATGAACCAGGCCCCTCAGAGGTGTGTTTTTTGGAGGACAGGAAGTGGTCTCCATGACCGAATAAAAAGTGAGCAAAAAGAACAACTTTGCCTTAGGCTCCCCCTAAGGAATGTGAAAGTTGTCCTGGATCACACCTATCAAAAGAAATCCTCGCCTGTTTTGAAAGTGTAACATGGAAGGTCTCAACCCAATCTCATGGGCTGTCACGGAGAATGCGGGGCAGGGTCCCAGAGAACAAGAGGGTGACAGTTTTGCCTCGTGCTGTCCTGCCCAAGGAATGTGAAAACGGCTATCTCTGTCCAGGGATGGCAGTGGGTAGGTTTTCTGACACAAGCATGTGAATTTTAAGAACCGAAACAGAAAACCCTGGACTGACAGCAGCTCACCTGTGATGAATGAGGAGGGTAGGTGTTGCATGCAGATTAGTGTTGGCAAATAGGTCCTGGAGGAAGGAAAGTTGGTTCAGGAGAGCTCAGACTAGGAGTGACTCTCAGGAGCTATCGATCTGCCATCTGAGTTATGGCACCAAAATGTTAGTTTTCTGTCACAGTAAAGGAGCATAATATAAGAAAAAGTAAAAGTGGCCTTTTTATTTAAAGGACATGGAGAGGAGCCCACAACCAGCAAGGATTTGGCTTTTTCCTCTGCCCAGGTATAGGGGTGTGGGGTATATGTGACCTTCAACCAGATGTGGTGCTTGGGGTGGGCATTGATGACGCGTGAGGAGCTAACTGGAATTTCCTTCGCATGCATGGGGAAAGAAAAAATGTTATAATTGGAGAAAAAGGAAAAAGTGGCCATCAGGATAAACATCCCCAATTTGACCTTCCACCATGTTAAACTACCGCCATAATGTCCTATAATTTATTCTAGGGCAAAACTCTTTCAATCACCATGTAGCCTTTCAAATTTTCATTCATTTAAAGACAAACCTCCATCTGAATTTGGTGTATTTGGAGTGGTGTGAGGGTGTCTGCATATAATGCTGTATTCCAGATATTTATAAGGCATCAAAAATACAGTTAATGTTTAAATTTTTTCAAAAATTACAGCAAAAGGGATATAGACATTAATCTCTCAAAATATTCCCCCTTTGACCACACTTATCCCATCATTCTTGCAACTTTCTGAAGCAGTTCTAGAAAGTCCTTTTTTGTGAGTATCTTAAGTGATGCTGTCGTAGCCACCTCAATTCAATTCAAAAAATTTACCTTTTATAAGTTTTTGACTTTGGGGGAAAGCCACAAGTCACAATTGCCTGATCCAGTAATAAGGTGGAAGAGAACACCCTGTACTGTTTTTACAAACCTCCCTTTCCATTGGATGGCCCTTAGCAGCATTCACTGAATTTTTGAACCATCTCCTAAAGACACTTACAAAAAAGCACTTTCAGAACTACTTTAAGATAGTGGCAAAAATGGTGAGATAAGTATGTTCAAAGCAAGGGGGAGTATTTTGAGCAGGATTAATGAATGACAATGATCTTTTCTGTAATCAGATTTTTAAAAACACTCACCATACATTTTGATCATTCTTTATATAAAGCCTCACTTGGTGTGTTGGTTTATTTGTATTTATCAGCTATGTGGTCTAAGAGTTTTATGTCTTTTACTCTTATACTTGTGACACCTAAATATCAAATACCCAGGTGGCTGTAAGTCTCACAGCCTTACCAGATACTTTTGACTTTTAAAATGTAAATAAAAATAGTTCAAGACTTCATTCTAAGTATTCTGGGAAGTCCAGGGGCCTGAGAATTTGGCAGTCAGTTTACTACACAGCACTGTAAGCAGCATTGGTAGTCTCGTGACTGTTTTGTTACTGACAATGTCTTAGTGCCAGTGTGAGATATTAGTAGTTATGTAACATCTCTGTTTTCTTTTTACTTTTTGCTGGACTAAAGGAAATCTTACTACTTTTGTCACAGAATGGACTAGAGGTGACAATGAAAGAAAGCCACTTTTATTGTTTTAGGTATTTCAGGTGGAGAAATAAATCAATGAAATATTTTAAATTTAGCAGTATAGTAAATGCAACCATATTATTCTACTGGCGTGAAAACAATTTTTGACCAAAGGAAAGCAATAACAGTTTTGCAGTATATTTTAAAGACCTACAGGAGAACAAAGTAACCAAATAGCAAAAGAGGTTTTCAATGAAGACAGTATAATTCTTTCTGAACTTTTAACAGCTAATTTAAATTTGTGCCTACAAAAGGACTTCTGGAAAACACCAGATTTGGTGTCTTATGTAAGGGTCTTATATATTGTCTTCTTGCATCATCTTCAGTATAGAAGTATAGGGTGGATCTATCCTAATATGTCTCCTATGGAATATACTACAGTGTCCTTTAAAAATCAAAAATGTATATATTTGTATTCTGTATTTTTGGTTGCTTGCTTAATTTTTCCCTGTGTACTGTCTCTTTTAAAAATAAATCATTGTAGGAACAAGTGCTTCTCTGTTAAACTGTGACTGAATTAGTAAATGAGGCCCAGCAAAGAGGATCTGGGTCAGCAGGGTCTGTTTTGAATTGACAACAGCATAAATACATGTTTGCAAACGCTCGATCTTTCATCTTTCTTGCTGAACAGTATTTTGGACCAGTCATGCAGTTATATGTCACCCACAAGTTTGTAGCCTAGTAATAGAGTCAGACCTTGATAAAGTGGCCATATAAGCTTGTAAAGGTGGATCTTTAATACAGATTATGAGGAAGAGGTCTGTGCCAAGAGAGCATCTGAGCCCTAGATGACCTTCCTGGGTTGCGGGAAGTGCAAATTGAGCCAGGATCTGAAGGATCATGGTGGTTTGAATGAGAGAACAGCAAAGAGAACAGGTCCTGTAGCTGGAGAGTATATGGCAAAGATGACTGATGCTTTGCCAGTAAGGGAAGCCTGCGAAGAAGGGCCAAGAGGGCTGCCCAGTGGCCAAGCCCCTCGTCTGCTACCTGGAGGGAGTGAGGTAGTTGTTAGATTATTGGAGTTTGGAGAGAGTTTTAAGGAGGAATGTGGGGCATGGAATCAGATTTCCATTTCCATACAAAGGTCCTAGTTGTAGGGGGCAGAGGTATTACTGTAGAAGGATTTAGGAAGCAAGACAGTACTCCACGTGAGAGTGCCAAGAGCTTGACTTGGAATGGAAGCTTTCAGGTAGACTTAAAAAAGACTTAGGAAGTAAAACCCACTACCATTTGGTGAGAGACTAGATGAATCTTGGGATGCAAATAAAGGACGTTTCAAGAGCAATCCTAAATTTCTGCCCTAGTATTCACTAAGATATGGAAAGAAGAGACAAACTCAGGTTTATTGGGAAAAGATGTAAAAATAGTTAAATATTCTGTCTGAATATTTTATATTTTTATACTCCCATTTTATATCACAAAGATTCATCAAGGGCAGAACCACCCTAGAGAGGGTAGAAGGAATTTTATGTTTTAATGGAAGCAAATGAGAAAATAGAATAAGAATTTTAGCACTGATGTGGCTTGAAAATATTTGTTTATTCAGGGAGATGGGAAAAAAGGGAAGGGAGACCAAGAGGTAAGGGGAGGGGGAAGGGAAGAAGGGGTTAAAAACAGAATTAAGATGTGTTATGTACATGTACCAACTTCCCATGATGCATATAATCATGGTGTGCTGCAAGCATGTACTAATAAAAATATAGTTGTTTTATAAGGAAGTCTCTTTCTTTGTTAGATCCCTCTTCTGATATATGCCTTTTTTGGCTACACACTGCCTCTACTGCTCTTGATAAAGTATTAATATATTAATATAAATTTCATAAAATGATCTTCCTTTAAGAGGCTGACCATGAATGCACTGATTTCCTTGCAATCTGTCTTAGAATGTAACATTTTCCTTTAAGTACTCTTAGTACGTAAATAAATTCACATTATGGACAATTTATAGAGTTTGTATCAGGGTTTCCTGTGATATTATCCCCATAATGTGAATCTTAGTCACAATTCTGCTGACTACAAATGTAGATCTAGTGAAACTCAGCTAAATTATTTTTGGCCAAATGAAAAGCATCACTGAATTTTTAACAAAAGTGAATAAGCTTTTAATATATCTTTTGGTATATTTCATTGTCTTATTTTTAGTGGAACCATATTACAAAAGTTCTAAATTTAATCATTTCATGAAAATAAGGTGAGCATAGGTATTTTACTGCCATGATTAACAGTTTTAATAATAATTTTTGGAGAATTGATCTTTAATTATCATTTTCAATTAAAATTTCTTCTTACAATGTATTTTTTTAAGTAAAGTTTTGCCTAAAATAAGGTGATTTCAGCTTCTCCAAGTGACAGGCAAGTCCCTAACAAGTCTCACATTTTTTAAGGAATATCTATAGGAACTATCACAAAATAGTTAAAATGAGTAAACCAAATAGTTGAATGAATAAATTACAGTATTTTAAAATGAATAGTTAACAATGATAGTGGTACTCATGGCATTTGGTGCTGAGGGTTCTGTATTGTCAGAACTGCTAATGTACATCCCTAGACTCTTACTCACTAGATGCTAGTAGGTCTCTTCAATCATGTGACAACTAAAAGTGGCCTCAGATGTTTTTGGGGGCAAATGCAGTAACACCCGGTTGAGCACCACTAAAGTAGACTCGAATTGCAGTCTCAAACACACATTGTGTGTTAAAAAAAGAAGCTGTTGTAAAAAACAAATGTGTACAATGACATGCTAGTTACATGATGTTTAGTATATAAAACAATAGTGAAATTATTTACAGGCATATTCTTTTATAGAAACAAAAATTTGTGTGGGAATGATACAGCTCAACTTGAGGGTAGAATTGCCACTGGGGAAAAGGGATGGGAATGAATGAAGCTTTATGACATTTTATATTTCAAAAGGCAAAAAGAGAGAGATCAGAAGCAACTAAGCCAAGATACAATCAACGACTAAATCTGAAAGTATTGTACAGTTTTGTACATGTTTTTATGATTGATCTTTTTTGAACTCCTGTGACATGAAGCATTTGTTGTACTTTTTAAATTTTGTAATGCATTTTTAACTTACTGTTATGCTTTTCATCACACACCAGGTTTTAAGCTTTTGTGTACATGAGACAGCTTCATTCACTCACTCATGTCAGGCAGGATGCAACAGAACATCTTACATAAAGCAGAGGCCCAGCAGACGTATGTTAGTTGTCAGGTTGAAATGCTCCTCTTCTCGGCTGTTCTGTATTATTTCCTTCCTGATTTGGTCTGCAATTCTTAAATTTAGCAATAAATCTAATCTTTAGTATTGACAAACCATGGTAGTTCTCGAGTAATAAATAATATAAGCTGCAGTCTCTAAGGAATTTCTTAAAACAATTTAACTTCTATCATTATATTTTATGGGCAGTATTTTGTATTTCTGTGGTAAGAAGCAAATATATGCTAGTTATGTTATATACCTTCCACAGAATGTATCCTGTGATTGTGTCTACTCCCATTGTATACTTTTACTCCTTATAAAAATAAATAATTTCAGTTCAAGTTATTTTAGAAGGTCCTTGTGTAAGAAAATAATAAAGATGGAAATAATGTATTTGCTTTTAAGTATATAAATATCACAAAAAATATTTTTAGAGGACTATTTAGAAAAGGTTTGTTGGTGCTAACGTGTGTTTTTCAGGAAAACATGAAAGAAAAATAATGATTCCTCCTTAGTAAGGGGTATTTTTAGGGGAAAAGATATGTGCATCTATATGTACATTTCATAATCAGTTTTTTTCCAACAAACTTTACATCTGTGGTTTGCAAAGGCAGTAGAGCATGCTATAGTTGAGAATGGCATCCAGAAACAGTCTTGCTAGGTTTAAAAATAACAGCTTTACTATATCTTAGCTATATGATCTGTGTGTACCAAAATTGTGGTACTTCACTGAAAAACTCAGTATTCTCATCTGTAAAATGAGTATAATAATATCTTTTTCAGAGTGATGATTTGAAGATTAAATGAGGTAATTCTTAGGAAGCACTTAACATGGGGCCTGGCACAGAAGTTACAATATTGAATATAATATAAAATAAATCTTACTTTTTCAGATGTCATACCAATCTATAATGTAACAGTACCTATGTTTGCAGGATTTTGTTCCTGTTGAAGTGTGTGAAAGCAATTAAATATCCACTGGGATATTTTCATATAAAACATATTTAAATGACATATTTAAAATAGTTTGGTTGTCAAGTTGTATTCTTTGTTATTTAGATGAAGAAATAAGCATTGTCCCAAGGAAGGGCTTTCTCAGAGACTAATTAGAGACCCACTTGTAGAGCATAACCTTTGAAATGGCTAAATCTGTGACTAGTAGAATAAAATAGAACCAATATTTTGTTTTATTCTATTTCATAATATATGTTAGATATTATAACCTAGCAAGTAAAACATTTAAAGCAGTGATTCCTGCTACTTCCTTACACAGCATTATGATCATTTTAAAGAATTCACTGTTCCAGAGCTCTGTTACAAATTACATTTTGAAATAACTTAGTAAAATGTATAACTGTTAATATCAATTAGTTGCTTGCTTGGAATCTTAAGGGAAAAATTAATACTAAGAATAAAACAATAACTTGAAGCTTTTGACAGTCAACAACAGCAGTGAGTTCATGGTTACCAGCTTCCTGTTCATTATGGTTGGTGACTGAGGCTAGATTTGGGGGGAGCACTGAGAAAACTATCGGCCCTCCAGATGTGTTTTGTGTTAATTACTACTGATAGAATTTATTTTTTCATTCTTTTTATAATTTTTTTTTGCCACCAGGAATCAAACTCAGGACCTTGTGCTTTCTAGGAAAGCGCTGTACCACTGAACTATATCTCTGGCCTCTTAGTTTTTTTTCTTTTAGCTGAAAAAAAATTATTCTGGGAAGTATTAAATACCTTGAAGTATAGAAATTCTGGGAAGTGTTATACCTTGTTCACTCACAGACAGATATAGCACAAACCAGAAGCCTGTTTAATACTTAATTTTTCTTTTTGTATTCCCAAGTAATAATTCCAGTTTTGAGATAGAATTAAGGATGAGGTGCAGATTAATGAATTACTGAGATATTTTATCATGTTAGCTTTTAACTATCTTATTATTTAAATGTGGCAAAACACTAAAACAAGTAGCAAATTGATGCCTATCTAGCTAACTACAACTGGTAACATTTTGTTGCAGACGTTGTGATGGCAATGGCATACTTCTGTGAATAAACTGAATTTAAAACACAAGTTCTTCAAAGTTCTTTTTCATATATTTTTACTTCTTTGTACTTATATTTAGCATCTCAGGGTGGTGGGAGAACAAGTAATAACGCTTGACATATGATCACCTCCTACCTCTGCACTAAGTATCCATGAAGATGTTTTTAAGGCATCAGAGTCATAATGGTTCAAAAAACAAAAGATCAAAGATTATTGGCATTGTCTAAGAGGAATTCATTTCATTAGCAGGAATGGAGTACAGAGCATAGTCTTGAATGCCATAGTTTACTTCTATTTTGTGAACCTGAATCAGGCAGAATATCCAGAGGGAATAGAAAATGACTTGCACCCATGCATATAGAAGGCTGGACAACAGGCAGTCATCTCATAAGGAACTAGAGCTCTCAGTCCCACACTAGCCCACATTAGCATCTATACATTCAGATGACTTTGGAGACTAAAATGTCCCTAATGCAGTAAGGCAAGGAGAGAAAGTTTAGAAGCACGTAGCCTCCACAGAGAAGTGTGGAGAAGCAGACAGTACTAGGAACTGAGCTCTCTAGAGCCATTTGGGAAAGAGCAAATAGCATGTGCTCCTCTGGTGGCTTATTCAGAGAACTGGATGGTCTGGTCTCAGACGAGCCAACCCCCATGAGAAGAATGTTTCCTAAGAATCCAAGGTTTGAAATCAGGTTGGTTACATGAGTCTGAATTTGAAGGTCAGGTGGCTAAAAATCCCAACTGTTCTTTTTTGCTGCCAGATGACAGTCCAGGTGGATCTCTTGATCTTACTAAGGACAGGATAAGATAAAAGCCAAACCAAAGCAAGATGAGGCGAGGGGGGATGACACTATGAAAAGGCATGTCAAGATAAAATGTTGCCCTGGTAATTTAAAAACAATATGTAGCTCTTAAAATGATTTTTCTTTTAAGTAACAAGCAAAGTTTAGATATGTGCTTAGTCTGAAGGAGAACTAGGAGAGTATAAACTCTACAGAGACAGAACAAGCTGAAACAAGACAAAAATTGCAGAAGTTGGCTGAAATATGGAAAGAATATCAAGAAAACTAAAATGGAACAAAAACAAAAGTGATCCAGCAGTTTTGAATAGTTCACTCATTAAATATTTATTCTTTAAATATTGATCACCTACTATGTGCCTGCTGTTCTAGGCACTAGTGATCCAATAGCAAAAAAACCCTCATATATATGAAGCAGTCATGAAATATCCACCTAAAATTTGAAAGGTTTGTGGTAGAAAATGCTAGAAAAATAAGAGTAGAAACAAAATACAGGGTTACTAGAAGAAAACTTGTCTAATTTCATTGATTTTTCAGGTAATAGTAGTTTAAAAATACATTCCCCTCTAGATACCATATATTCTGATAATTTCAGATTTTTATTTTAAAGAAAAAGCCTAACAATATTGAGGCAGAGAAAAAGAAGCTACCAACATCAGAATGAAAACCAAATGGCTACAGACTTTTCTTCTACAGCACTAAATCATACTGAAGACCACTAAGACATTCCTCTTCATTTAGAACTTTATGTGCTATTATTATAATTTCATTGTATCAGAAATGGCAGTCCTTCTTTTAAAACCCCTAATTTTCTTCCTTTTAGAAAAGTAATGTATGGATTTTGTTGGAAGACACTTCACTCTTGTCTGCTTTTAAGTTGCTTTAATAAGCATATAGATTCACAGTGTTGATGATGTGAATGGCGTTTTCTAGGGCTTTTCAGTACACACAAGCTTACAGGGACTATGTAAGAATGTAAGACTTCTTTCCCAAAAGTTCTGTGCCTACCAACGTGCCATGCATGTGTTCAGAAAATAGGAAAGTAGCATACTTCCTCAGAAAACTATTCAGAGATATACTCTTGCTGAGCAAAAAGTTGATGCAAATCAAACACTTAAATATGTATAAACTATAGGAGAAAAGCATTCAATATGTAAATAGATATGGGTTAAATATAATGGACATCTCAAATGTATGTAGTTATAACTAGATTTAATAGCCAAAATGTATTCTCATAAATAAATTTATTTTAAAAATTCAGTAACGTCTCAATAACTTAAACTGGTTTTGGTATAAGAACAAATCAGTAGCCTATACTAGATGAAACCAGAGATGATTGAAAATCTATAGTATGTATATAAAGATGCTAAGATACAACAAAAGAAACTCAAAATCTATATAAAGGAGATTGGACAAATTGGTTCAATATTTAGAAATTATATTAAATCTAGATTCCTTTACAGTGTCATATATTAAAATAAATTATAAACTATAAAGACTTAAAGAAAGACATTAAATCATTAAAGTATCCAGGTACATAAATGTAAGTATTAACCATGCTCTAGTTCAGTAAGGACTTTGAGCACAAAAATAGTGGACATAAGTACAAAGTTTGTATCAATAAACTCAATTATGTAATCATTTGTATTCAACAACAGCAAAACCCTAAACCATTGATCATGACAACCTGGCGAAATTATGACAAGTTTTCATCCTTGAATCAGTAAGAAAAATAGTTACCCTAGTTGATCTCGTTGCATTTACCAGGTGATAGAAGAAAATTTCTCTAATCTTACTCTAAAGATTCTTTAAATACAGGTTGTTTTGGTGCTGGTTGTATAGTTAATAATCCCGTTGCTGAAGGGAACTGTGAAGTGCTATATTTTTAGATGATAATTTGGCGCTATGTATTTAGGAACCTTTAATGTTCATGGCCTTTGAACCCATTATAACACTGCAGAATTTGTTCTGTGGAAATAAAGATGCAGATATTGAAATATGTTCAGTCTGTCCAGTCTGTCAATATAATTTCTAAATGATAGTTTAAAAAATTGTTTAATGAGACGTCAAAATGTCATTTATATAGTATCAGTGGCATAAAAACAACATATACGATATCTGATACTACTATTTCAATATGAGAAAATTTACTGGAAGAAAATATACTAAAATGTTAGCTAGGATAATATGAATATTTGTTAGTCTTGTTTTATACTTTGTTTTATTCCTTTTGTGTCCTGCCATTTTTGAGTAAACTAAAGACTTTGATACTTCTGATTTATGATTTACTCATATTCTGTTACCATTTCTGCTCTTTGCCCCCTTTTTTTTCTTGTTCCTTGGCAATGTCTGTAGGTTGGCAAGAAAGAATTTTGGAACCAAAAAATGAGGGACTGGGGAGGAGGAGGATCTGTTTTTTACTCTGTGGATTCTTGGTACTCTGTCCCAGAATATACCCCAGGCATTTGGAATCCTCAGTTGGAAAAACACTGAAGAATGACTTTTCTTCTACCTATTTTTATTTTGCAGGAAACACATGAAATTGTGGCAATCAAGAAATTCAAGGACAGTGAAGGTATATATGTGGTTCCTTCTGTATTGAGTTTTTGTAAAGAAAGTGTGAAAGATGGGATTTAGCTGGTTAGGTCCTATCTATTTCTGAAATTTTAAAGTCACAGTCTCAGAAAGTGAATATAGCTTTATCTATTATGATTTGCTTTGGAACATTTATTTCCTTCTATGTGAATATTTTCTTATCTTATGATATTAGAAAGTATATCTTGTATTTTATGATAAAATTAACATGGTAAATCTTGTTCTAAATGGAAGATAGTCATCCACACTGTTTTTAAGTGTACTTAAAATGAAAGCATTGACTTAAAGTAAATACTTCTGTCATTCACACAGGTAGTGAATGTCATATGAATGATTTCAGTATTGTATACTGCATCTCTAGCTCTTAGTCAGATTTAGAAATACAAGGATAAGTAGGAGGCAGTATTGGCAGGGTAATTTTCTATATGGAATCACTCATTGGGAGAATAAATGCTTCTCAAAAAGAAATATCATACTTGGAGGTCTTGATTACATATTCAGACCATTTCAAATGGAGTATAATACTTTGTACTGGACTTGAAAGTTTAAAATACAGCATTTCCATAGTTCATTAGCTTTTAAATTTTTAACTCTTGGCCATCTGAAGATGACCATGTGGAGAAACTGATCATGAAAATATGTATGGCCTTTAAGGAACTCTAAGCAGCATTTTTTCAAATATTTTGGACAGAGACCACAGTAGAAATATATTTTATATCCTAACAGTGTCCACACACATTCTGTACTATATGTGAATGAAGCAAAAGCATCACAAACCACTTTGTCATACTCATGTAAGGTACTCCATTTTCTGTTTTTTCCTGTTCATATAAATGCCTGGCATGACATCAAATACCTTGATTCCATCACTAATGAATCACAGCCTGCCCTTTGAAAAACAACGGTTTTTAGGTATGAGGTACCGGCATAGTATTAACCTTTATATCTAATCAGCAATATGAAGTTAGCTGTCATAGTCTACCTTCATCTAGCTTTTGTATTGATAAACCATTTATTGGTCTTATCTCAGAATGGAATAACATGGAATAACAAAAAGGGCTTACTAACAAAAAGTTGCAGGATAATTGAGTAGTGTTGATATAACTGCACTCTTATGTACTGACTGTGGAGCATGTGCATGTCAGTTGGGAACTTCAGCACCTGTCGTGAGGGCAGTCTTAAAGGAAGACAAGGGAAAAATGCTTTCAGATGCTTCTGGTCCAAGGGCTGGGGCATGCTTCAAATGGTGTACCTGTGGTCTAACAGAAAAAGTAGCCCTGAGCCAACCCACTGTGAAACCATTTGAAATGAACCCTTTTAGGGGTGAATTTTGGCTAATGACAGGTGGCCCACAGACAACTGATGATCTCCTAAAAGAGTAATTGCAACAATAGATCAAAGCACAAGCTTTACATGGGTTTAGAGACTTCTGGTTGTATATTCATCTTGCAGGGCACATCAGCAAGCATCAGTTACCACCAAAATAATAATTGTCATTGAACTTTTAAAAAGGAGTACAATTTAGGGCATGTATAATATTGCTTTTTAACTAAGTGCCATATACTTCACATCTCTGTACAGTGTATTCCAATGTGCTCCAATTATATAACATATTTCACCTGTGCAATTAAGAGTGTGTCCATAGAAATCCATTGAGCACCGAGCCAGGTACTTTAAGAGCCATGCAAGTAGCTCAGGAATGGATTCTTTCAAGAAGCTTTGACCTGTTAGTAGAATTAAGAGCTATAAATAATTATCAAACAGAATAAAAAACAGTTCAGTGCCTTATTGGAGTCACTGAACTTTGACCATTTTGAGGCAAGAAATTATGTCTAGCTGTGGCATCCAGAAATGCATGTATAGTTTAGAAGTGGAAAACATTTGGGCTGCCCTTATTTTTCTGAATCAGCAAAACATTAATATTTTCTGCACTCATTTCTGCCAGAAATTGTTCCTCACTGGCCTATACTCTTGTCATGCATCCCAAAGTGTTAATTTACAGCTGTGTATGCTACACATACTTGGAGAGGGACACTTTCAAAACATTTCTTTGACAGGATCTGAAGATGTTTCCAGTTATTCACAAACTTAAACTTTTTAGTTCCAGTCCTATTATAGGCTCACTTTCTTATTGTTTCCAGTTCCTCTTGGAAGATCTAGTACTGTCTTCTCTGTCTTTACTCATTTGCTCCAGCCCAGAGTAGTGTTTTACGTAATGAAAAAAAAAGTAGCTGTGTGGTAAACAGCCCTTTTGGAGTGTGAAGTGTAGATGGATAGTTCTGTAAAGGTGAAGATTTCCTTTTAACTCCTATATAAACTATTTAATTCTGAATTAATTTATTTTACATTTTGGTCAAGCCTTAGTAACAAAAAAATATTATATTCCCTTTGGTCATATAGCTCTCATTCCTCCCTTTTATTAATTACTCTTAAAAGTATTCTTTTGATATGGCGATGGTGATTATTCTAAATCCATTGTTTAAAATCTTTATGAAGATAGTGAAATAATTTTGTATAAACAATGTTAAACTGAAATAGGGTCTGCACTTGGTCTGGGCCATAATTTTTAAAGTATTCTCTAAGTGGTGATGTCAAGGGATCTTTTGTGAGAATATATATTGTCTCCAGGTAGCTTTGAAAGATTATGATAATGTCCTGTCTTGGGTTTTTTTGTTTGTTTGTTTTTGTCTTTTTGAGACAGGATCTCACTATACAGTTCAGGGTGGCCTTGAGCTCACTTTGTAGCCCAGGCTGGCCTCTAACTCACAGAAGTCCTCCTGCCTCAGCCTCCCGAGTGCTGAGATTACAGGCATGAGCCACCAGGCCCAGCTCCAATGGCCTGTCTTGTTGAATTCATATGTATACAGAGATTTATTTCTCAGAAACATTTTTTGCAGTAGACTATTGTAGTTCAAGAAGTCTTTAGTATCCCAGCCCAGGATAAGAGATCACTATTTCAAATGGTAACCAAAATTTCATAGTAAATACAAGATTATATTGGGACTTTAAATTAGAAACATGGACCTAAAATTATAAAAATAAGTTTACTTTGTAGGTAACACAGATTGTTATAATACCAACTATATTATAGTTATTAAGTATTATTACCTTTTTTAAAGGAAGAGCAGTGTTTACAGTAAAATTGTGATCTAGCCTAATGAATGACTTTTACAATAAAGAGGATTATTCAAAATATATACAAAAGATTTTGTCAGTTTTCTCTTCAATTTTTTATTCTTTTCTGTCTCCATCTTTCTCAGATTTTAATTATCTAGTTGTTAGCTGACATAACCCTATGAGATAATTTATCAGTGTCTTTACCTATAATTGTCCCCAAAAGATTTTGGTGTCTCATTAGGGACAAACATTCCTGTTGAGACGAAGGAGTGGGCCAGGCCTGGTGTCACATGGCTGTAATCCCTGCTACTTGGAAAGCTGAGGCAGGAGATTCACAAGTTTGGCCAGCCTGGGCAACTTATTGAGACCCTGTCTCAAAAATCAAAAATAAAAAAGGGCTGAAGATATAGTTACTGGGTTCAGTCTCTGTAAGAAACATACACAGTGTGTGGGAGTAAGGGAGGAGGGAAGAAAAGAAACGTTTGATGACAAATTTTTATCTGGTTTGTTTTGAAAGCTTCTGCTCCTTGAAAATTGGAGCCTTAGGTAGTGAATTCTTAATGATAATCTGAGAGTATTATAAATTTGTCAATTAAGTTGCCACAGAGAAACATTGACAAGTAAATACCTGAGTAGAGGTCTCCATTAAATTTATTCTATTTAAATTTTCAAAGAGAAAAAAATGACCACATACTATAAAGATACTAGATATTATTTAGTTAAAAGGTAATTTTCAGACTATATATAGCCTAGTTCTCCTACTCTTCCTGTAACTCCAGTCTTGTACCATGATAAGTGAGATTCAATGATCAGATGGTAGTCTTCTTTCACTGTTGATCATATGCATAGATATGTACAAGTACCCACTGTCCCAAACCTGTTAAATAATCCAAGAGTACTGACTTAAGACCAGATAACTTTGGACCAGCAAGAATAAAAAATAATGACCTTTTGAATCTTTTCTTTAGGAGAGCCTATGGTCTAGATTTATTTTTTAACCTACGTTTTGGATCTTCCCTTCTTGTCTTTTGACTTTTGGATCTTGAAATACAGGCAATGAGATGAGATGAGGAGGGTCCTTCCTATTTTTTAGTAGGCCTCAGTATATGACCAGGAGGCTGACTCCAAAGGACCATGCAGGAGTCAGTAGAATTTTGTGTAGAATTTAGATTTTTTCTACCATTGTAGCAAATAATATTGCTTGCATTTTATATCCAGCTGCTGCTTATGTTTTCTATAGATAAGTATTTTTCATTTGGAATGGATATTCTTAATTATTGGAAGATGTTTAATCATCTATTCTTTTCTCCAATTTATTCCATTCTCATTTTTACCAAGACACCGGAAAGCACTATCCTGATCTTTTTTATTGAATAACGTTATATAACAGCAGTCCATGATCTTGAGTCCTTAAGTTTAAGAACCTGAAGTCTCCATTAGAGAGGCTTTGAAAGAAAATTTCCAATCTTTGATTATCTCAGTTAATCAAGAATTCAATTAACTGAGCTTGAATGTCCTGGCTAGTTATGACTTCACTCTTCCTTTTCGTGTCCAAAATGGATCTCTTTCAAACTTCAGATCAGGTGACCATTTTGTACTTTCATGATCTCATCAATTTCTACTGTCATTTTACCTGTCTGTCCTTCATCTTTGAAGATTGAAAGGCCCGCATCTTTTTTGGTACATAAAACAGTAGCACCGGCATTCAAAACTCCCTGGCTATGTTAATTGCCCTACTGCTGATATCTTTTCTTCAGTGAGGACAATCAGAATCAAACATGGTGCCCCTATGGTTTTGTACAAGGATAGATTGACTTTTCTTTTTCCCTGGATCTGTTTAAAGGTCTGTTTGGGGGGCCTCTTTGACTATACAAAAATGTCAGGTTTGTGATTTTATAAAGTAGGTTACAGCTATTCCTGGATTTCTTTTCCAAGCCCACAGTTCTTTAAAAATAGAGTTACAATAGTTTCTGTTCATCTTTAGATTTTTCTTTTTATCACTTATCTTTGAATTTCTTTTGCTTCTGTGATCTTTCTTAAAAAGTGTTACCTTTTACTTTAGTGAATCTCTTAATTTTTAGGTATGTTAGCTTGCTTTACTGATAATCATATATAGGTAGGTCAGATTTTTGTTTGTTCCTAATGTACTTTTTTCTACTATGTCACTTAGTCCTCACTCAGTAGAGTTATATATTTATCTGCACATAACTTTATCAGAGTTCCTCCTCCTGTCTTCACTAAATTCCTTAAGTGGTAACTGACGACAAGGTCAGTCAGCATGCATATAAACAGGCATTGTGGAGAAGTGGTGACTTGTATAGCTGGAAGAGACCTTCAGAATAAAATCCAGCATAACCATAACCCTGATTTACAGATGACAAGCCTGTATATGATTGAGACTAAAATGCAGACCCAGGACCTTTGTTGAGTTTTTCTTCCACCCATACTATGCCACTTGGTCTCTTGGGTTTAGCAGTAAGCCAAGTAGCCCAGTTTAGTAGCAGAGTCTAAACCTAACCCTGGGTGTTGTGACTTTTACTCCAAAATTCACTGTGTTATACCACGGTACCTGTGTCCTTGTATTCAACTCAGGCTAAGATGTAGAACTTGACCTTCAGTCCACTCACCCTAAGGAAGTTAACTTTTGTTTCTTTTGTTAGCTGGAGGAGCTAACCCAGGAAGAGAATCTACAAGGATTATTTCAACTGTGAGACAGTGATTTTGGTGGGCTGTGCTGTCTTTAAAAACTGCACATTGAAATGCTTTGCCGTTTTCTGCTTCTCTGAGGAAAGAAGCATGTGCAGTGAACTGTGCATACATTTTCCCTATCATCTAATCATTTTTTTGCCACGGTATTTATTCATCATAAAGTGCAGGACAGGCTGGGAACCTAGAGAAACAAAATTATAGGATGTCCAAGTAATGAAGTGTGCATTTTGCTTGCATATCAGGGATTAATAACTTGACCTCCTGACTGCTCCCATTCATTATAATCTTAACACTCAAGTACTTGCCTCAACTTTTACTGCCTGTGTCTGTCATAAAGGAGCTGGTCAAGTGAGATTGTTCTGGCACTGCATGCTAGGTGATTTAGTGTGCTTCTTTTTGAAGGGTCATTTATCTTCTGTCTTTGTAGCCATTGCTAAGTGGAGTCAGTATAGATTTGAATGATGTATATATAATAAATTACCAAAGTTTAATAAGGTTTAGGTTTATAACCAGTAAGACTTTAGTGAAAAGAAATCATCGATTATTAGATTTGGAAAAGGTAATAGGATTTTAGGGAGGGGCATTTATTTACTGATGAAATGCTAAGTGACTTGCCCAAAGTTTTATGTCATACTATCATTTGGTTAAAAGGCTCATTCCAAAATCTAGATACCCACAGCCCTATTCCAATGATTCTTTCATGAAAGCCATTCTGACTGAGCCATTCTGGAGTGGTTTTATCCATTAGCAAAGCAAAACTGACACAAATTGGTAACAATATAAAGTGTTCCTTTTTCACTTACTTTTCATGTGCTGACTAATTCACCAAGCATTTGATTAGGGGTGATATACCTGCTGTATTTGTTAACAATTTTGTACCCAGGTCCAGCGTAGATTATGAATGTTTTTACAGATTTTATACATATTTACACACACATATTCTTTACCTAGAGAACTATCAGTTTTTTAGATCCTCCATTTTTCAAAGTCACATTTGATAGAAACAACTCAGTTGAGAGGTGAATAAAAGAAGATAAATTCAATCATCTTATTATATGATAAACAGCCTTCCGAGCTTGAGAGAAAAGATGAAAGTACAGTACTTGAACCAAGGTCACAGGCAAAATGCAGGCACACCAAAAATGCTATATAAAGTTACCCTCAGACTATGTGTATAAGGTGTATATGAAGCATAATGAATTCTGTGTTCAGAGTTGAGTCCCAACTCCAAGATATCTCAATGTGTATGTGTACGTATTCCAAAATCTGAAACACTTATCTCAAGCATTTCAGATAAGGAATCCACAATGTGTATCCAAAAAAAAAAAAAAAGATGGTCACTGTAAGTGAAGTCCAGAGTATTGTGACAAGGAATAGTGGAATAGGGGCCTACTTGCTTTGCAGTCTGACAAAGCCCCTTGAGAAGCGATGTTTCAAAGAAAGCTGATAGAGCTCGCAGTACTGTAAAGAGCTGGACTACTAGCCAGAGATATAGCTCAGTGGCATAAGTGCCAGCCTGGCAAGTGCAAGGTCCTGGGTTCAAATCCTGGTACAAAAAAAAGAGCTGGGCTATTAGTCTGAGCATGCTGGACACAGGGAACAAATACAAGGCCCTATCACTGAAAAATGAAGTTTAACGGTATTTTCAGAACTGAAAGACTAAGGTGAAAGAAGGGAAGAAAAGCATGCTTTTGAGGGTACACATTCATAAACAGCTGCTTTTGGAGACTAGTAGTGGTCTCCAGCTGTAGCAGCTGGGGCTGCTGTTGCATTCTGATAGCCTTCAGATGCTACTTCTTGGGCTCAGCCTCAACTTGCAGAGCAGCTGGTCTTTTGTCCTCTGGCAATTCTCTAAGCCTCTTGCGTAGTACCCCGATTGCGTCTTACCCCTTGCCTCTACTGGCAGATAGCATCTTCTGTCATGCTCTCTTCTGATGCAGGGCCAGTTCCCTGCTTCTGCCACCATTAGCCTTTCCTACCAATGGCTTTTGTCTTTCTGTAGGCAGCACGATATGGCTGTCCTTTCCAAATCTGTCTTCTAGCATTCTCCAACCACATTCTGGCTGAAGTAGAATTCTTTGCTTATGTAACCAGTTCAAAAAGGAGTGTGGACTTTATATTTCTTCTTTGTTACAGATTCTCCAGTGTTACAAAGGCCCTGCTTTTATTAGTTCCTTTTTTTAGACACAGTTTGAAAGAAGATTGAGAGAAGGGACTGGGATAAATTGAGAAGCGCTCCTGGCTCTGCCTTGATACTCTCTCCCCTCTCTTTATCCCCATTGCCATTCAGCCTGTTCCCCCTTGTGTGCCTTCCTTAGAAAGCATGTCTACTGGAAGGCACAGTCTTTCTTGCACCCATCCCCAGACTCCATTTTCTTTCTCCTCAGACTTGAAGATGTGCCTGAATTTGAGGTCACATAAATTAAGCTGCCAAGCTAGGATTCTGGCTCTTACACCAAACTCAGAGGAAAAATGTGTTTTAGAATTCATAACTTTAGGATTTTAATTGGAAATGTGGCATGCTATATAGTGCCTGTAATAAATAGTATTTCTATAGCACAACACAGGAATACTTATATTAGATGTGATAAACAAAAGACCATGACTGGTCTTGTGTCATTTCAGGTTTACTTCTAAGTGAATTTATCCCAAACAGAAAAATTTTTCAGTTTTTAAACTGTTTTGGGGATTTGGATTGTAGGTGAGTGTTTATGAATGTGTACCCTCAAGCATGCGTATGAAAACACAGTGGTTAGAATTTCCCCACTATGTTTGAAGCTATCATAAGCACCCATTTCAAATGAAATATTAGATGCTGGCTCTCCTGCCCATTAATCCCTCAGAATTAATGTGACTTCTGTCCTTCCTTCGTGTATGTGAAGGTTATCATGAGTGAAGTTGATGGTATGGAAGAGCAAATACTGGTTCAGCATAAGTTCTCCATCCCAGAACAGCTACACCATCTGGGATGGACAGATGGACATGCCACAGGAAGGCGGCAGGAACCCACAGCAGCTGCTACTCAGAGAGAAGATCAGAAACTCTAAGAATTTCAGCAGTTTGGCTGCAAGCTGCATTGTGGATGCCTGGCACATGGCCTTTGCTCACTGAGGTGGTTGACATGCAGCCTGAGGAATAAAATGCTTTTGTAAGCCAAAGCTTGAGGCCAACCTTAAAGACATCAACTGCTACAGATGCTGGCTGCACAGAGGCTCTGCAAACTGATATGGCTGATTTTCATGACTCTTTTAAATACCTTCTGCCCTAGTACCGAGAGATAGAGATAAAATGACACTTGGTTCATATGTTGCATCTGTAAATTCATGTATACTTTACATGTATACTTTAGAGTAAGGAATATAAGAAAATACAAGCAAACAAGTTCAGGCTAGTCAAATAAACTGCTTCTTTAAGTTTCTTATACTCAATCCTTTCAACGAGAAAATATATTATTTAATAGTCTGCCTCTGGACTTCTTAAGCAGAAGTATTCAAAATAGAAGGTTAAATTAGGATTTTTCAGTGCTCTTAAAATTTTGTGAATAATAGTTTGAAATTTTAAATCTAACTTCACCATTCTTTACATTCTAGAAAATGAAGAAGTCAAGGAAACGACTTTACGAGAGCTTAAAATGCTTCGTACTCTCAAACAAGAAAACATTGTGGAGCTGAAAGAAGCCTTCCGTCGCCGGGGGAAATTGTACCTGGTGTTTGAATATGTGGAAAAAGTAAGCCATTAATTGCCAATATTCAGATTTGCCTGGTTCTTTTGTTTAGTGCTGCCTCTGACGGTATTGAAGAAAGTATTGTTATTTAATTTTAACTTTTTGACGTCCTCATAATCTGCGAACTTTAAAAATGAAACTTATCCATTATCATCAGAGTTCCTACAACATATTTGAGGTTACTGTAAAATTTAACAGTACAAAGATAATCTTTAAGTGGTATACTCATTTGGCTTCTGAAGTTTTAGAATCATATCCAAGTGGTATTTTTAAAGCTTATTTTAATTAAACTCAAATTCTCTGAGGGAGAAATGGGTAAACTGATGATATAGGAGGTATGTATCACATCCCACAGAAGAGAAGAAAAGCTCATGTTGTTCCAGTTCTCTTCAACCTTTAGAAAAATAGAGATTATCTTACTGGTGACTTTGGGGGGGGCGGTACGTGACGTTGAACCCAGGGCCTTCACTTGGAGCTACATCCCTAGCCATTTTTTTGTATTTTTTGGCGTTTGTTGTTGTTATTGCTAAGTTGCTCAGTCTGGACTGGAACTTGTGATCCTGCTGGTATTATAGGCATGCAGGTAGTGAGTTTTAGTCATGTGACCTAAGGGCAAATATATGCTGCCATAATCAATATTAGCTGCCTGGGAAATTCTTGGAGAGCAGCCGACCTGTGCATTAGTTATGGTCAAGAACTTAACAGTTGGAAAATTGGAACCAGAGGGACCTTTTGGAGATTTCCTATGCTGTTATCTAATGATGATTGAAACTAGAAAATTGCTTTAGGTCAGTTCCCAGGTTCTTGTTGTGCCATAAATGCTGTCATTGTCATCATCAAATGGGAAACAGCATTGTCAAGATGACTGATCACTAATGTAGATTAAAATTCATTCAGCCATTACAAATTAATTTGTGAAATAAACAATATATATGTAGTAATTTCATTAGTATCAAAACTGGAAAAATACAAGGCAACTTTATCGTCTTAAGGGACTACTTTTATGATCATTTCTTCACTGGGAAAGGCAATCGGGTGTGTCTTTCTCCTGATAAGAACAGAGCTGCTACCAGAACTCCAGTCTTCTGAGAGCAGTCCTGAGCTTCTTCCCCTGCTCCTGTGGTTGTCAGATGGAAGGTGACCATTATACCAGCTCATCAGTAGCAGTGCCTCACAGTTGACTCAGCTGTAGGAGAGCAAGGTGATGGATGCTTTAAAGCAGTGATGGTGAACCTTTTAAAGCTTGCAGTGATAACAAACAGCCAACTTCAGCATGCATGCCATAGGTTTCCCAACATTGCATTTTTTTTGTCTTTTTGAGACAGGGTTCCACTATGTGGTTCAGGCTGGCCTAGAACTCACTTTGTGGTCCAGACTGGCCTCGAACTTGCAGTGATCCTCCTGCCTCAGCCCCCCGAGTGCTGGGATTACAGGTGTGTGCCACTATGCCTGGTTTACACCACTATTTTAAGAGATAGGAGGATGGAAACAGAAACTCATGATTATATTTCCTTAAAACAAAATAGAAACTTCTTTTTCCCCCATGTACAAATACAAAGGTAAGTAGTACAGGACTAGTGTGACAGTTTTGCCACATGGTAGGAAGGCCAGGCTGTTTCTTGGTTTTTTGCTCTGCTATTTTTGAGACAAAACCTTGTCCTTAAGGTCAGTATAGAGCTCCAACTGTCACATCCCATTAGCCAGGACATAGTCGAATGGTCACTCTATCTGTAAGACAGAAGGGAGATGTGCTCTTCATTCTGGGCTGCTAGGTCCCCGCCTGAAATTATGTACCTATGGAGTAAGGGAAGAATGACTATGAGGACAATGTCCCTGCTACTACCACTGAGGAACCTAGAACAGAATATGAAATGAGGGATACGATTTGTTTTCAATACTACAAAATCCTCTTATTTCTTCTGTGTATTTGAGACCTCCTGTATATTTATTAATTAAAAAAAGCAATTAAAGTGGAGATACTTTAAACATTTTAAAAGCATAAATATACATGTACTACTCTTTAGAGATAGGTCAAGGTCTTTTGCTTGTTCTTTGGATTGAACTTCTGATTGGTCTTTCAAACCTACATCATAGCCATAATATACCTTTAAAAGTAATGCAGACACTCAGCTATCTTACAGGTCCTTCAGTATTTATCACCTTTACCAGCCCCTATTCCTTACTAGTGTCTTACAGATGTTTGATTCATCTTTGATTGGACAATTATATGTTTTGTGGCTTTTCTTTACTATTTCAAAATACTCAACTTTGTTTTCTTATAAACAGCAACTTTTGAAAAAACATTATTTCATTGGTTGATGTGATATTTATTTTTAAACAAATATATCTGTTATAAATAGGTGTGAAAGTAAGCACAAGTGATTCTTGACAAGTACACAGCATGACTGAGAACCACATTATGAGGCAACACTATAGTTTTCAGGCTGGAGAAGTGGCTCCATTGTAGACTGTTCACTATCATTTGCAAGGCCTTGGTTCAATCCCTGGCATTGAAAAAAATTCATTTAAAAATAATTATAATTTTTATTTTATTAATATTCACATAAATAAGTTTATGTGTCATTTTTTCAAGTGAAAAATAGTGTTCCACAAAAAAGCAGCTAGTTCAGCTTGCATGACAGTCACTCAAGTGCTGTGGTTCAAGACAGTCATCGTTCAGGTGGCACATGTGCAGTAGGATGTACATTTAGTAAAACTAGTGTTTTCCCTGTTTTGTCCAGTACATCGTTCACTAAAACTGTTGTTTTGTACTTTTAACAGTGAGGGTTATTTGGATTGAAGATCCAGTTCTTGCTAAGGGTGCCTGCAGTTTACTCATTGTTGCTTTGTCCCACCAATGTAAATGACAACACAGGGAAAAAGGAGAACATCTGAGTGTTGTGATCAGTATAGTTTGGCTTCATGAGGCCACACTGTGACAACTGCTGTCCTGGGTGGTTGTCTGGAAATGAAAAGCTATGATTGTACTGTGGGTCTTACTCAGTGTGCTTTGCAGAAAAAATGGACAATGCTTGGTTCATTTGGAAACTCAGTGGCAACTGCTAAAGTTGCAAATTAACAAAAATTTTCCATCAATTTTGAAAGGATGTATGGCTCCAAACTAAAAGTGGTAAATATTAAATTGTTAAGAGTATGTGGATTTTCATTTCATCAGTATTTTCTAGCCTATTTTAATTTTTATACTAAACATGTTTTTTCTAATCTTGGGATCTTTTCTTTTCTTTTTCTTTTTAAGAATATTAGCACACACCTGTAATGCCTGCTAGTTTGGAGGCTGACACAGGAGGATCCCTTGATCCCAAGAGTTCAAGACTAGCCTAGACTAAAAAAAAGAATGGTATCTAAGTCACTCACAGAAATTAAGACTTGACTAAGGTCTGCTAAAGATACACAGCACACTATGTTAAAACGACACTTTATAGATTACAATGTCATATCTTTATACATGCATAGTTTTTCTCGTTAAATGTTTCTAAAAATATACTTAAATATCTTTAGGGGTAGTGAAAACTACAGATGGTTATTATTTGGAGCAGCATAGAGGGGCAGTGAAAATTAAATTTCTCATAAAAGAAAACCTTGATTTAATGTAGTGTCCTGGTTCACCATGACCTAGGTTGTAGGTGAAATGTAAAACAAGGAAACAAAATATTGCATGCTATGTATTGGATGCACTGTCATCCAAGGTGCTTTTTAAACTTATTAATATATAATTTATGGGCCTACCTAATTTTGGAGAATAATGGCTCTCTGTTTAACTTTTAGAATATGCTTGAATTGCTGGAAGAAATGCCAAATGGAGTGCCACCTGAAAAAGTAAAAAGCTATATCTATCAACTAATCAAAGCTATTCACTGGTGCCATAAGAATGATATTGTCCACAGAGGTGAGTATGGAATTTATGAAATGGAAAATACTGAAGATACATCAAATAAAGCTAAAATATTTACTGTCTCAAGAATATTTTCTGTTTCAGTACACTTTGAAAGTATGAGGTTGAGAAGTCATTTGCCCTCCAAATATTTGTGTACCACAAGGATGGATCATAAATATATTTAGATACCATGGTTAGATCTCTTTATATAACCAGATCTACTTCGAATTGTAGAAATACTAGTGATATAAAAGTATTCAATAATTGCAAATTTTGAAGCTTCTTTGGGGTGGGGGTGGGTAGCAAGTGGATGATTTCTATAGCCTTTTGGTCCTACGGGTAGACCAAGCAATGTAAATCAAATTAGGATCAGGCTTTATAGGTGATCCTTAAGTCACTGGCCCCCATTGACATTCACATTTTATTCTCACTTAGGACCACAATCTTCAATATATATCTTTGCCCCCTCATTTTCCCCACGCATTAGTGAAAAGTGCCCATTGTCAGCAGATTGCAGGCATGATCAACCTTGCACATAGGCCATAATTATAAAGTGTCTTAAGTTGTCCTTAACTCTGTCACAAAGTCACTGGTTGATAGCAATGAAAAGGAAATTATTTTCTCTGCATCTTTGACTCTATACTATTTATCTTTGTCTCTTTTGCATTACAGAGTTTTACAGCAGTGGGACACAAATTGCTATAATGATGGAGCTAACAAATGTTTATCAGAAAATGGTGCAAAGCCAACTTCTTGTTTTTTAATTACCAGATAAATGAATGTTATATTTAGTTTAGTTATAAAGATGCTCAAGGATATCACCTTAAAAATAATCAGAGTTTTAAGGAAAGCTTAAAGGTCATACAAAGAGTACCAAATCCTGTTTCTAAAGTCAATAATTCTCTTGTATTTGACTCTCGTAACAGTGTTTACCAATATTGTCAGTGGTATGGATAAATCTCTTAAGTCAACTGGACATCTGGTGTCTAGGGTAATGATTCCAATAACAGACCATATTAATCTTTGAAGATATCAATGGGGAATTGAGTTAGCTGCATTGTCTTCATGAAACTATGATTTAAATTTATAGTGAATCTGTTGTGTGTGAATTAGTGGTGGAAACCATGATTCTGAAATCTAGAAATTTCACTATCCCTGCCCTTTGTCTATTTACAGCTCTACCATATGGTATAGCTGTAAATAGACAAAGGGCAGGGATAGTGAAA
>PVJX010016959.1:6802-39516 GCA_004027295.1 Dolichotis patagonum
CCAGGGATCTTCACTATCTGTCATATTGTCTCTTGTTTTCTTCCAAATGGTTGTCCATATCTTTGCATATGGGGAGCTCATACTAAATACCATAGCCAATTTTTTCACAAGATGTGTAGTTAACTGGCTCCCACTTGCTAAGGGGGGGGACATGGGACAGGACGACATGAGATGTCTGATTCTCAGCCTGCCCACCAGCAGGATCACAGCCACCCCCCAGAGAGGGGAGGAGTTCCTTGTTCTCCCGGCACCCGGAGTCAACCGCACTGTGCAGGTCTCGAAGAGCCAGAGTCTCTCCCCTGCAGGCCCCCCAAAGTCTGCCATACTCACCTGCTATTTCTTTCTGATGAATTGACCATTCCATTTCCAAAGTTCTGAAATGGCCATCAGACCACAGAAAGAATTCTCCTTAGGCTCCTGTTTGAAACCAGCAGCTACAGCGATCTGCTGGCCTTGCTTCAGGGCCATAGCACCTTTCTTTTCTTTGAATTTTCCCAATCTTCCCACTTGCAGAAAAGCTATGTCAACACTGGGTCCTTTTATTTTGGGTCTTTTTCAGACTGGGTCTCACTATGCAGTTCAGGCTGGACTTGAGCTTACTTTGTAGCTCAGTCTGGTCTCAAATTTGCAATGATCCTCCTGCCTCAGCCTCCCAAGTGCTGGGATTACAGGCATGGGCTACCACACCTGGCTCTGGGTCCTTTTGGGTCCTCTCACATGACCTGAGGGGACAGGAAGTGTTTAAGGCTCCAGGACATCTCTTCACTAATATCTTCACTGTAACATGTAGAGTAAATAAATGGCTTGAAGGTGAGAGAGCAATGGGTTTAGGACAGAATTCTTTTTTAAAACAATTTAACATGTAATACATCCACAGTCCAGTGCCTTTCTTTTGAAAAGGAATATTTTTCTCGTTTACTTCTTCTGTTTAGGAGCCTCAGCTGAGTCTAACACAGCAAAAGTCTCATACTGGCTCCCTGACTTTCTTTGTGTTATGTGTGGTGCACAGTTAATAGCCATGGAATAACACTTGCTGTTAAGCATTTTGAGTGTGTGGCAGTACTGAGGGTAGAACCCAGAGACACTCACCACTGCTCTGCATTCCCAGTCTCTTCACCCCCATTTTTCAGGAGGCAGGATATTGGAAAGCTGCCCAGGGGAACTCTTGCTTGTCATATGAGTAGCTGAGATTACAGGCACGTGCCCCCATACCCTGCTCATTTTACCACCTTTAATGTGCAATTTATTAAGTGAATTCACATTGTCATGTAGCCAGCACCAGTGTCCATCCCCAGAACTTTTCCATCTTCCCAAGCTGCAACTCTGTACCCAAGAAACAATGACTTTCCGTCCTTCCTTCTCCTGGCTCCTGGCAACCGCCATTCACATCCAGCCTCTGAATTTGACTATGCAGTGTTGATGCTTTTGTGTCTGGTATAGGGGAAAGCAAACTTTCTCTCTACCCTCTGAAGGGTCCATAAATGAGTCTAAAAATAAACAGAAGGCGGATTAACAAGAGAAAAAATTCTTTTAGGCACATGCAAATCCACAAGAGTCCTGCAAAACACAGGGCTTGAAACAGGGCCAGACGATTGAAGTTTTTATAGCATCCTCAGCTACCAAAAGGAATAGGGGCTTGGGGCTTCTGTCAGGAGTGGAGGGACACCAGTCATGGCTTAGGGAGAGATTGGTGGAGAATAAATCTCGTGTTATGCAGGTAAATCTCTCAGGGGAGAAATGCTATCCGTGGGAAGGTGAGGGCTGTGACCAAGGCTGTTTGGGCGAGCAGTACCTGTAGATTCTTCTGGGATCCAGTACATCTTCTCTGGCTGATGAGGTTGACCAGTATGACAACTGAGTACACTTTTGTAGTTCTGAGATTGAATCCAAGGAGCTACACCCCCCAACTTTTTATTTATTTTGAAGCAGTGTCTTGCTAAATTGCCCAGAGTGGGTTCAAACTTGTGCTCCTCCTGTCTCAGCCTCCCAGACTGCTAGGATTACAGGTTTGTGACATCACACCCAAATGAGCCTCCTTTTGGGGAATTTATTTTCAAACAGATAAGGGAATTTCGGAGGGCCCTTCTTTGTGCTTGGAAACAAGCAGGGATGGGAGACAGGAGGGTAGGAAAAAGTCAAAGAGATTTTGGTTCTGGAGCTATTTCTGAGTCTTCTGGTTTCCTTTAATTCAGAGTAATCAGCATGGGAAAGCACCACACTTTGGGGTATCATGTTCTGAACCCCCACGTTGCCTTATTCTACTCAGCATAATGTCTTCATGCTTCATCCATGTATCAAAGTTTCTTTCCTTTCTAAGACTGAGTAATACTGCATTGCAGGTGCACCACAATTTGCTCATGTATCATCCCTTGACGGGCAGTGAGGTTATTTCTACTCTCTGAGCACTGTGCACTATGCTGCTGTGAATATCATTGTACAAACGGCCCAGCGCCTACATTTTCAGACACTCCTCTGCCAGTTCTAATACACAGCAGGGCTGAGACCTTCGGGTCTGGAAGTTAATGCCCCTGTCCCTGTTCTCAAGGCCAGGCTTTCTTCCAGGGTAGCTGAGGAGGCCATGAGGTGATAGGCAGTCCTCATGCCATCATGTTTCTAATTGTCATCCAAGACCACTCTCCTGGAGGTGGGCTCCTGCTGGTGCTGCCTCAGCACTGCTGAGCTTCATCCAGAAAGTTCCTGGAGACTAACTGCTTAACAAGAATGGTGGACAGGCCTTTGTCATCCATAGGCGTTCCTGTGGCAACCTTTTCTCAGGGCAAGAGTACCTCTTTAAAAAAATTTTTTTTTAAATTTTATTTTAAAAGGGAGTAAAATTAAACACAACAAAACAGAACAGAATGGGACTTAAGAAAGCATAAATTTCAAAGCAAGACAACCAGAGATCTTCACTATCTGTCATATTGTCTCGTTTTCTTCCAAATGGTTGTCCTTATCTTTGCATATGGAGAGCTCATACTAAATAACATAGCCAATCTTTTCACAAGATGTGTAGTTCGCTGGCTCCTACTCGCTAGGCAGAGGGGAAGGGGAGGGGGTACACGGGATGGGGGACAGGACGACATGAGATATCTGATTCTCAGCCCACACGCAGGCAGGATCACAGTTGCCCCCAGAGACGGGAAGAGTTCCTTGTTCTCCCAGCACCCCAAGTCAACCGCACGGTGCAGGTCCCAATGTGCCAGGGTCTCTCTCCTTCAGGCTACCGAAAGTCTGCCACACTCTCAGCCACCCCAGAGTGGGGGGAGTTCCTTGTTCTCCTGGCACCCTGAGTTAACCACACTGTGCAGGTCCCAACATGCCAGGGTTTCTCTCCTTCAGGCCGCCAAAAGTTGGCCACACTCTCAGTTGTCCCCCAGAGAGGGAAGGAGCTCCTTGTTCTCCCAGCACCCCGAGTCAACTGCATGGTGCAGTGCCCGAGGCGCCAGGGTCTCTCCCCTGCAGGCCCCCTAAAGTCCATCATACTCACCTGCTATTTCTTTCTGATGAATTGACCATTCCATTTCCAAAGTTCTGAAATGGCCAACAGACCACAGAAAGAACTCTCTTTAGGCTCCTGTTTGAAACCAGCAGCTACAGCGATCTGCTGGCCTTGCTTCAGGGCCATAAGAGTACCTCTTAACCTTAACATTAATATGAGCAAGGCGGGCCACTTTAGGTTCTCTTACAGAGCAATGAAAATCTGCTCCAAGATGACTTCCTGCCTCAGCCAAGTCCTGGAAGCTGCAGGCTGCTTCCTTAGGTGAGAGAAGATCAGCTTCAATGGTAGGCTTGTGGGTGATGGGGTCTAGCCTGGTGTCTGCCCTAACCCTGGACAGAGTGGCATGGCAGAAGGACCACCTGCCACATGGGCTTAGCAGAGGTCTTTTCACCCAGGGTAAGGGGGAAGGCACGTTCCTCTGGGCAGTGAGGATTGCAGGGATGATGGCTACACAGCTGGCACCTCCATGGCTGGCAGCCCAGGTTCCCAGGGTCAAAGCCCTGGGCGGAGAGTTGGCTTCCTCACAGACTCTGGCAGGAGTCGCAGTGCCAGCACTCACTTTGCCTTCCAGAGTCAATGGCTCTCTGTGCTCACATGCACCACAGAGCCTCCTAAAATCAGGGAGAGGAGGCCAAGGCTGAGGGTTATGCCAGTGAGGGGCCTAAGCCAGGGGAGCGTGAGCTTTTACTGCTAATGGAATCCTGCTTGAGCTCCCAGGGTGAAGAGGCTTTAGAAAATTCTGATTCCTGGAAAAACTTCAAGTTGCCAGTGAAAATTAGTGAGATGGATTCTTAGAGAAGTTTCACATGCATCCATTTCCCACCACTACAGCTAGCTTAATTTTGGGTCTATACGCTACCTCCATCTCCTGATGCCGTGGAACGAGGGATTGGAGCGCTAGAAGCAGGGACAACCTCAGTGGAGACTGGGAGTCCTGGAACGAAGAGTTACAATTGTCAAGAATTTTCAGCCTTCTCGTTTTCATAAAGCAGTGCTCATCCTGGGGCCAGAGACTGATAGACAGTCAAAGGGCCGTAGATTAGATTGTCCTGTTGTTCAGAACTCTTGGGCTCAACCTTCCCTAGAGTTCTTCAAAGTTAAGGTCTTTTCTAACAACGGCTGCTCACCAGGTACCACGAGTGGCTGCCTTCTCAGCAGAGCAGGGTCTGGCACTCTGCAAAGGAGGCTGGAATGGGGCCCAGGCAACCCTGGGCAGGGGCTGGGTATTAGAGACCTGCAGGCTCACTTCATCTTTCCCAAGCAGGACTCTGCTCAAGCTTGATGCAAGTCACACTCTTGCCCCAAGGGAGATGGAAAGACGTAAATCCCTAGCAGCTGTCAGGGGACAGTCAGGCATATGAGGAATCAGTGTCCCAAATAAAGTAGGAGCAGAGGATGCATAGTTCTGTGGCTTAGAAGAAGTCATCCTCAAACTGTAAGAAGTGGTTCACTAAGGTTGTCTTATTACTGCTACACAACTTCAGTATTATTATAAAGAGCAAAAACTAACACAAAATGTCATTAGGGTTAGATGTGTGTTAACCACTTTAGATGTATTCATTGTTTAGTTAATATGACAGTACAAAGACATAAGGGCTATTATTATCTTCACTTTACAGCGAGAGGAACAAACTAACCCTTAGAAAAGTTAAATACTACTCCTAGTTTTCATTGACTTTGTCCCATGCCCTATGTCAAGTTTTGTCTAAGTTCCCAAGTGATGGAGAGGCTGGGCCTTGGTGCTGTGGGTGCTCATCTCTCCACGATGGCATCGCTATGACATCGCAGAGTCCAGGCTGACTTTCTGGCGAGTGCCTGCCTGCTGCTCCTACTCTGTACCAGGCCTCAAAGCCATCACTTTCTCTGCTTTCCCAAAGCCACCGCCAGGACCTGACTCACCTGAACACAGCTCCTCTGTAGCAGAAGATGACCCCCCCTCCCCCAGCCAGTATACTTCAGTTTGTTAGTTGCCCGGGTAATAGGCGCGGTCACTTTTGTTTCTTAGAAACAACTGGTCACAGTGATGCATAGGTTACTATGTTGTGCGTTGTAAGAACCCATCCCCAATTGACAAGCCATTTTGTCTTTATACTACCGGCTTGCTTAACTGGAATAAGCCCCAGACCCCCAGAGATCAGGGTCCGATATTGTGAATGATCTCAATCAGTGCTTGTCGATGTAAAATAAATCTGCCTCTAAATTCTGGGTGTCATTTTAGTGTTGCTGTTTGCCCTTGTACCTCCATTTGGCAGTGGGGAGAACTGAACCTTCTGGGCCCAATATCGTGCCTCCTCCTGGCCTTTCTTGGGGACCTGCTGGCCTCCTGCCTCCCCTCTATTCTCTCGTCTCTTCCAGAGTCTTGGTCATCCTAGAGTTAAGGCAGTCTAGTTCTTATTTTTTTGTGTCTTGTGACTCCATATTTATGGCGCACACTCCATACCTTCAGCTGTTTCAAGCTTAACTGAGCTGCAGTTCAGGAGGCCTCATCCCTGAGCCATTCCTAAGCTGTCCTACTGCTTTTTAGCTTCATCACTCATCCCTCGAGGCAATAAATACTGCAAAACCAGGAGAAAAGACTGAAAAAAGAAGGGGAGGAGACCTTAGAGATAAACGGAGGTGGGGGGGGTGGAGGTAAAATTTCTCAAAATATTTTCTATTTCTTTTTCCCTTTCTTTCTTTCTTTCTTTCTTTCTTTCTTTCTTTCTTTCTTTCTTTCTTTCTTTCAGTACTGGGAACCAAACTCAGGATCTTGAGTTTGCCAGGCAGGTGCTGCACCATTGAGCTATATCCTTGGCCCTTGAAATATTTTCTTATTGCAGTTTCATTTAGTTCTCAATGATTACCCTATGATATAACTAAAGAGAAGACACTAAGCTCCTTTCTGATGATATTTTACCACGACTTCTTTTTGTTTTGTTTTTGTTTTTGGTATTGAGGATTGAACCCAAGGTCTGGCAAAAAATTATGATCAGGGCTACTTAAAAGATGTGCACTCTTACTTCACTTACAGGCCCACACAAAATCACAGATATGAAATCTTGTCAAATGGAGACAAGTCTTAATCAAAGGCACACTTGAAATTTACAAGTAAGCCTATTATTTGGAAATGAATAAAGCAAAAGATTTGAGAACTAGCCTCTTAATTAACTTAAATCCCCTCTTGGAACCTCTTCTAATAATTAGCTTATCAAAAACATCCTTTTGCTTACCTACAGCGTGAATGTAAAGTTTGCTTAATCAGTCAATAATATTGATTGAAGCCATTCTGTAGCCCCTTTCTGAAGAGTAATTAGGCTTCAAACTCTCCAATTGGTAGCATTCACGTTTGAGCTGTGCTCTTTCTACAATTTGAGAATCCTTTTCTAAACTCTAGCCAGGGAGGAGTTTTATTCAGTGGACGCTTGCTGGGTGTTGGCTGGGTCACAGCATTAATAGGAGGCTCTGGCCTGGAGAGGAGATCCAGGAGCCTCTTGGAAGAGAGAAAAGAGGGAAAGCTAGGAAACAGGTGCTTACAGTAAAAAGTTTAAAGAAGTGCCTTGCTCAGAGCAGGTACTAAGTATTTGAGGTGTGAATGAAAGCTGTGTTAGGGATGAAAACCAAAACTTTTGTCTCCCTTCTTAGATTGTGACTGGGGTACTGCAAACGAACTGACAGGTTAACAGGAGAAAAAGGTGTTTGGTTGGTATGCATGGAGGGGGAAATGAAATGGAAGCTTCAGAAGTGGCTAAAAGGTGTGTGTGCTCCAGACACAGAGACTACTATGTGATTTTAACAAAAGATAGTGTATTCATGGAGAAGGAATAAGAGAAGGGAAAATGTGAGCTGCTGGGGGTAATCCCTTACCAGAAGTTAGGTCTGTGGATGGGGAAACTGCGCAGAGGTTTATTTATTTAAATTCTGTGGTGCTGGAATAGAACCCAGGTCTTTCTCATGTTAGGCAAATCCTCTGCCACCAGGCTACACCAATGGTCTGGAAGGGTTACAGTCCTTCAGAAGATGTGTGCAGGCCCACTTTGGTGTTGGCTTTTTGTCTTCTTTATAGTCATAAAAGTTTTCTGGGAGAAAGGATTTATAGTAGTTTTCATTTCTTAGAAGTTTCTGCCCTTAGTCAGATAAGAGAAGCTCTGAAAAGGCTTAACTTTCTGTATCTGTTGATTCTCAAGGGCTTTTTGCTCAAAATAATCCGTAAACCAACATGCCAGATTTTGGAGCAGCAAGGCCTAATTCTCTCCAGAGACAACCGATGCTAAAGCAAAGAGAACTGTTTTCTAGTACCTCTTGGGAGAAAAACTCAATTTTTTTCAGTATAAGGATTAAAACCAGGGCTTTCACATTTAAGGTAGATACCCAGCCCTTTTAAAAAATTAATTAATTAATTTATTTATTTATTATTTTGAGACAGCATCTTGTTAAGTGCATAAATCGCCCAGGTTAGGTTTGAACTTGCAGTCCTCCTGCCTCAGTTCCCAGAGTGCTGGGATTCCCGGTGTGCACCATCATGTCTGGCTTTGGTTTTCCATGGGACACTCTCCCCCTGACCTGCCTTGACCAACCTTGATGTCCCGGGTTGAGTGGGCTTCTCAGTATCCCTGTTAAGGTCCTTCTTCCCTTAGTTTCACAGGGCACCGCAGAACGATTTAGAGTAGCCTAAGACAGTGGCAGAGATGAACCCAACATGATGAGTCTGGAACTATGGATTAACGTGGGGGCAGCAGCCAGGAATGGGTGGCAAGAGGTCGGAGAACATGGCTGGGGCTCTTATTTCTCTTTGTCCTCACCCTTCCTCTCCTCTTTCTCCCCTTCTCTCGCTTTCCCTTTCTCTGTACGGGAGATCAAACCCAGGGGCATTCTACCACTGAGCTCCATTTCTAGACCTTTTTATTTTCTTTTGAGCCAAAGTCTTGTTACGTTGTCCAGACTGGCCTCAAATTTGCCATCATCCTGCCTCAGCCTCTTGAGTCACTGAGATTACAGACATGAACTGTGGCTCCCACCTGAGGTTCTTGTTTGTAAAGTGAATCATGGTAACAAGTATAGCTGAAGCTCACAGATTTTAACCAGAATTTCAAATAGCATTTATCAGAGAGCCCTCAGAGAACTCCTTACCTAGATATCCAGGGATAGGTTTTATCCTATTTTCTGTTGGAAGAATCAGCAGCCTAACAAGGAATACTTGTAGTGCAGGTATTGGTCTTAATGGTTCCAAGATGCTAACAGCTTCCCATAGGTAATGGGACAACTATACCCCCCCTTTTATCACATTATCTAATTGACGTTGATGTTCCGCTCAACTTTCTTCCTAAACACTAGAATCAATAATGGCCATTATCCAGTGGTTGAGCAAGTTTATAATTAAGCTTCAAGGTGACTGTAAACGAAGGAGTCAGGCCAAGCTGGATTCAAATCCTGGCCTCCCTATTTTCTAGGTGTCCCAGATTAAAGATGGCTACAAATTCTCTTCCACACTTTCTCTCTCTGAGACATGGAGTCTCTTCCTCCTCCCCTTTGACCTGGGTGGGACCTGTGACACCCTTTGACCCCCAGCATACAGCACCAGTGTAGCTGGGACTGGAGAAGACCTGGACTTCGGCCTGGCTCTCTGAGGATGCTTGCTCCCAGGGCGCTCTCTTTTGGAACACAGCTGTCACCTGGACAGGGTACATGGCCACAGGGCTGTCCAGGCTCGGCACTGGCTAACAGAGTTGTGTCTGGACATCCAGCTCAGTCGAGCCTTTCATGACTACAGCCACAGCTGACACCGTTATAACCGTGACTGCAGGCGACACTCTCCTGCGAGCCACCCGGAGAGTTCCGCCATTCTACAGGACCCAGGCAGTAAGGAGAAAGTGCTGTTTTAAATCACTGTGTATTGGAGTGCGCAGTGCAGGACCTCAGGCGAGACCCTTAACCACTCCGAGTTTTAGTTTCTTCCGTAAAACTGGCGAGAAGGAATAACTTTGATATGACTACAGTAGCGATGGACAGACACCCCCAACACCGCACGCACCCGCAGCAGGCCTGCAGCAAGGGCCAGGTTCCTTCCTGCTCCTGCCCTTAGGCTTGGGCAGCCCCGTGGGAGTGAGTCTTGGCTGCAGCTCTGAGCTGCCTTGGCAAACACTCAGCTTCCTCAAAGGGCACAGCCACAATCAAATTTGAATATAGAGCTGGGCAGCATTTGATTTTTCTTTCTGGGGCAATCTGTGACCTTCTTAGGAAACATAGCACTACTTTCTATAGGGAAAATTATGTTTTTTCTCTTCAATTAAAGAGGTGAAGGGGCAAGTCTTTGCCTTTTTTTTTTTTTTTTTTGTAACAAGGACTATGCTTGCTCATACTGAAAAGAGGCAGCCTGAAAAGAAACCACTTTTCTGTGTTCACAGCCAGCAGGTTTCCTTCAACACCTAGCCCAGAGGACGGCCGACTGGACGGCAGGCGGGCTTCACTGAACAGATGCACGGCTATGGCTGAAACTGCTTTTCTTTTTTCTTTTCTTTCTTTCTTGTTTCTTTTCCTTCTTCTTTTTTTTTTTTAAGAGGAGGAGGAGGAGGAAGAGCAGGAGTCCTGAAACAATTGATAAACAAGAGACCAAAGTGGGGCTGGTGGTGCATGCCTGGAATCCCAGTACTGGGGCTGAGGCAGGAAAACGCCAAGGGCAGTCTGGGGAATATTGAAATGTAAGTTTCTCTGGTCCTGACTTGGGCGAGTGAGTAGTCAGGGCTAATCCTGCTGAGAAAAGGATTGGGAACCCCTTGGATTGCCTGTTCCTTTTTTTTTTTTTTCTTTTTAGTGGTGATACTGGAGATTGAACCTGGGGTGCCCTACCACTGAGCTACATCCCTAGTCTTTTTCATTTTCTATTTTGAGACATGGTCTCATTAAGATCCCCAGACTGACTTGATATTTGCTCTCCTCCTACCCCAGCCTCCTAACAGGTAAGACTGCGGATTTGTGCCCCATCTCTTGCTGGTTTATGGCTTTTAAAATTCAGAATTATTTTCACATATGGAACAATTGTGTAACCAACACTCAGTGAGGAAACCCCACAAGCCTCACATACCTATGCTATAATTGTTATACACTTATAATAAAATGTATTTTAATCAGTATTAACATATTACCCAGACAATGTCTCTTGTTTTTTCCACATTTATACTGATGATCTTTGTTTTAGTGGTTAGCTAATAGTCCATTGTCTGAATATAACACAGTTTACTAAATGTTACTAAAAGACAAGCAGGTTGCATCCAACCTTTTGGAGCTGATATCTATCTATCTATCTATCTATCTATCACCTATATTTTTTTTCCCTCAAGTTACTTTGTTGACCTTTATTTTCCATGGCAGCTGGGCACTGCTGCCTGTAACCCCTTTAAAAATACCCTTCATTCTTAGTTCTGCAATGTGTTGGGTGTGGTGCCACCTGGAGTGGTGGCCTATTCTTGCCTCCTGTTAGGACTCAGTTGTTCCATGTTTGAATATGTAACCAGGAAGGAGAAATAATGTCCCTGACACTCCCCACTTCCTTTTTGAGCAAATCAGTGTCCAGTAAATGAATCCAACTACTTTCACCTACCCGCTGCCTTCAGTCAGCTATGTACTTGGTGTTATTCTGGCTAAAATTGCAGATTTTGGAAGCAGACCCCAACAACTCTTCCTAACAGGATAGTTGAAGGAATTCTTGACATTTTGACTGAGCCAGGGCTTCCCTTTCTGTGTGCTTTTTCTCTTCCTTCGGGCTCTTCTCATCCCTTACCTCCCCCAGGTCTAATCCTGCTGTCTCCCTGCTTTGATCTCAGCTCTCAGAATCCTGGGAACAGAGAGTTCAAGTCAGTGCCTAATTCTTTCTCCTAGTGGCATTTGCCCTTTCAATTTCATACTCACCATAATTACCGAACAAAAAGCTTTGTCTCCTAAACACTGGGATTCCTTGACAGAGGAGCAGTTTTACAATTAGCAGTGGGGCAGCCTCACCCCCTCCCTTCACTGGTGGAACCATGGCATCTTTTACCAGCCCTCAGAGGCCAGGCTAAAGATGCAGGTCTGGCCAGCTCAGGACCCTGGGGAGGGGACATGTCAGAGTGTCACCTGCAGCGGACAGCAAATCCTACCAGCTTGTGGTGAGAGGTACCAAGGCTGAGCTACAGAAGCATGTCTTCCACAGGCAGACACCGGTGGGTAGCTGGTACCTGGGACTGGCCTAATCCCACATAGGAGGGAAGTACTTAGGTGTAAGTACCAAGGGGTATCACTGAGTCACCTCTTGGAACTGGAAACTACTCCTTCTCTGGCCCTCAGAGAAGGAATTGTCAGTAACCCTCTCAGATGATTGCTCATAAAGTTAGCGCTAATAGAGAGCCATGGTAAGTGCTCCATACCTATCAGTACTAATTATTCTGAGATGGCCTAGTGGCCCCAGGCTGTCACTGCTCCACTCTTTCTCTTCTGATTCCTTCTCTCCTGACTGGGTCAGAGAGGCCAGCCCAGGCTCTGTCTGCTTCAGCCTTGCTTGCCCTGGTCTGATGGAGTCAAGGGGCTGCTCCACCTCCAGGTGAGAGGTTACTCAGGACAGTGTCAAGTCACAAAAGGCCCTGACAGGAATATCAGGACAGTGCAGTGGCTCATGATTGTAATCCCACCTATTTGGGAGGCTGAGGCCAGAAGATGGCAAGTTTGAGACCAGCTTGGCAAGTTGTGGAGACCTTGTCTCAAAATAAAAAATTAAAAAGGGGTGGGCACGTAGCTCTGTGGCAGAGGACCCTGGGTTTGATTCCCAGTACAGAAAAACAGAGGGCAAAGCAACTTCCATTTGCTTTGCTCCCAGCTCTGAGAGTCAGGAATGTGAGCTGGCTGGACTGGGAGGTCCTGCTCTGCGTGTCAGCTGGTGTCATTTACTCAACTGCATTCAGCCAGTGGCCCAGAGGCCCAGCCGGGCTGGAATGACCAGGCAGGCTTCACACACATGTCTGGCAGCTTGGCCTCCTCCGCGTGGCAAGCTGGGGCTTCATCCCAGCACAGGGACAGCACTACTGGTCTTCCTAATGACAGCTGACTTCTAAGAGGGATGATTTGGGAAGCTGCTGTTCTCTTAAGGCTCAGGTATTGTACAGTATAACTCTGCCCATTTTTTTGGTCTGTATTAGTTTTCTGTTGCATCTGCAATAAATCACCAGAAATGCACTGGCTTAAAACAACAGAAGTATTGCAATTCTGATGGTAGAAGCCTAGCATGGGTAATAGCAGACTAAATCAAGATTCAGGCAGAGCTCCATCGCTTTCTGGGATTTTATAGGAGAATCCATTGTTCTATCTTTTTTTTAATCTTCTTTTTTTAAGTTGTTTTTGCTTTTTGAGACAGTCTTGCAAAATTGCCCAGGTTGGATTTAAACTTGTTCTCCTCGCTGGAGATACAGTTCAGTGGCATAGCGCCTGCTTGGCAAGAGAGAGGTCCTGAATTTGATTCTTGGTGCCAAAACCACCACCACAACAACAGCAAAACTTGTTCTCCTGCTGCCTTAGTCTCCTAAGTGCTGGGGTTACGGGCGTGTACCTCCGTCTCAACTTCTTTTCTTTTTTCTCTAGCATTGGTTGCATTACTTAGTGTCTCGCTCTTATCTTCAGAGCTAACTAGGATGGGTTGAGGTCTTTCTTACCTTGCATCATTAGATTCTGACTTTCCTGGTTCCTTCTTTCTTCTTCTTTTTGGATGAACGTAGGGAGCACTGAACTACGTTCCATGCTTTCTTTTTTTCTCTTTCTTTCTTTCTTTCTTTCTTTCTTTCTTTCTTTCTTCTTTCTTTCTTTCTTTCTTTCTTTCTTTTTCTTTTCTTCCTTCCTTCCTTCTTTCTTCTTTCTTTCTTTCTTTCTTTTCTTCCTTCCCTTTCTTTCTTTCTTTCTTTCTTTCTTCCTTTGTTTCTTTCTTTCTTTGACAGGATCTTAGTAAGTTGCCCAGACTTGCCTTAAATTTATAGTCCTCCTGCCTCAGCCTCCAGAGTAGCAGGGATTACAAAGTATGCACCTAGCATGGTCTTTCACTTTTAAGAATTCTAGCAATTACATGGAGCCCACCTAGGTAATCCAGGCTGTTCTCCTCATCTGAAAGTCAGCAGAAGAGCAAACTTAGTACCATTTGCAATCCTCATTCCCCTTTGCCGTGAAACATCATACAGTCATCTGTCCTGGGGACTGGAAAGTGGACATCTTTGAGGGCCTATGTTTACCACCATATGGTCAAAACCAGCAACAGGGACCCCCGTGCTCGAGAGGAAGGGAAGAGAATACTGTTCGAGGTGAGGGATAGCAAAACCCATTAACCCATTAACTCATGCAGTCCCCAGACAAGCTCATGAGGTGCTGTGGGAATCACCCGTATTCTAAAGTGGGAGGTGCTGAGACCCTGACTGAGGTCAGTCAGCTGGGAAGCAGCACAGCTAGGTTTCAAGCCTAGGCAGTTTGGCAGCCAAAATGCTTGTGCCTGGTGTGCCTGGTACACAGCGATGTTTGTTTTCTCTTCCTCCATTGACTCCCACTTTTTCAGCTCCTTCAGGACAGGAAGCTCCCACGGCCCTATTTATACACACACATCTCTCCCTTAATAAATGGGGTGGTTGGGTGATACCCGTTGAAGTTCATGTAAATTCAGGCTTGGTTTTCTGGCTGTGCCCTGTCTTGTTGGTAGTTTTCTCCTCATTTCTACTTGGGCTCTGACTCATCCATGGCACTGCCACCCAACCACTACATTTTTTCACCTTCTTGACTCGATCCCACTTCTGGCTGTTAGTCCTTAATTCTTAGGAGTTGTTCACAAAGGAAAGGGAGCAAGCATCTTCCAAAATCAGCACCTCGTTAAAATGTATTCCAACGTAGGTGGATTGTGAAATCACCTCTGTGGCTCTCTGAGGCGCTCTGTGTGTGTGTCTAGTGCTGGGCATTGAACCCAGGGCCCCACACAGGCTAAGCATGCATTCTACCGCTGAACTACATTCTGGCTCTTAAACAGGGTCTAAGTAATTCTTCTGTCCATTTATTTAATAACAGTGGACACTCTTTCATGCACCAGAGTCTAATCATGAATGTCATGTTAGCCAGACAAAAGAGTCCCTTGGTATGGGCTGAGCTCTGCCCTTTCCGGGCGAGGACTAGTGTCAAGGTGTCTTGCAAACAGAGGAATGACTTTGCATTCCTTCACTGGACTGACCAATGCATACTGAGCACCTGTTTTTTGCCAGTCACTGTGCTGTTCCAGAGGACAAATAAATTAGGTAGGTCTTGTCCTTCAAAGAATCCTGTAGTTACAAGCTGGTGACAGTGACTACTCATGAGGCTGAAGCAGAAAGATCACTTGAGCCTAGAAATTCCAGGCCCATCTCAGAAACACAGTGAGCCTTGGTCATTAAAAATAACGCTGCTGCTGCTGCTGATAAAAGCTCATAGTTATAAAGTTATTGCCCACATTTTATATCTGGCCATGTAAAATCTAAAGATGTCAACTGCTATATTTGTTGATAAGGCAAGGCTCTGCTCCCCGACAAACTTGTTCAGAAAACAGGGAGGATACTTGAGTCTTTGTGATGTCTGTCATGGTACACCAGTGATTTCTGAGTTACTTTGTACTTAAAGACCATGGTATAGTTTGAGGAAGATATTAGCCTAAAATCACCCCAATTAATGCTAGTTTTAGATGCTAAGGGACTCAGTATCATTGACTCAGTACCAAAGGGAGGGAAGAAATCTAACAGATTTGTTAGTTATTCCTGGAGGTGTGACTTCACATATGCAATGCTGAAAGTTGCTATAAACAAGCCTTTTATGATTACTTTAAAAAGCAGTTAGGTTGGAGACACCAGTGAAAACCAACTGACTAATGCTTTGTGAATGGGTACTTTGTGATTTGGGATCAAATTTCTCATGACAACATTGTACCCAGAGTCCAAGGGGATCTCCATCAATCCAGGTGGAAGTGAGAATGCCCCGAGGGTGGCTCTGATGATAACAAGGACATTGGTGACCAAGAGGCGCATGAGGAGTTTTTTGTTATTTGTTTTTTTTTTTTTTTTTGTACCGGGGATCGAACTCATGACCTCGCACTTGCCAGGCAGGCGCTTAAGCCACTGAGCTAAATCCCCGGCCCTGCATGAGGAGTTTGAATAGATTTGTTTTATGATGTTTGAGAGTGGAAAAAACAGTATATTAGCCAATTATATTGTATAAATGTGTGTATAATTGTTAAACTTGTGTGTATAACTGAGTTCCCAGAGTCATTCCAGTCTCATCCATGTCACCAAAAGCTACATGTGCTGATGTTGACCAAAATGCCATAGGATGATTTTGCCCATTGGAAAATGTAGGGCTGTGTCGTTCTTGGCACTGACTTGTATTTGAGCCTCTGTGCTACCTTGAGCCAAAGTTAAACAAGTAGGAGAGACTGAGCAAGGTCTCCCTACTGGTGTGATTGCCTTAATTCCTCTTAAGACTGGATTTCCTAAAATCTCACCCAGTGAGTCTGTGCCCCACTATTTTATTTCAGCTCAGATCACGTATTGAGCTGCTAATATAATAGAGGAATTGTTTTTCAAGTTTATGAATCACTTTTAGTGCTAAACTAATAGAGAAGAGACAGTTTTAAAATGAGAACCAAGGAGAAAGAGTGCTTTTGACTAAGAGCAAGAGTGCATTTGGATTTAGCCAGGAAGTTTCCCTGTTATACCATGGATCTTCCCTTTCACTCTGCTTATTTGTTGAGAAGAATTTCAAATGCCTGAAGCCTCAGTCCTCAATATGATGGCTACAGGGAGTAGCTAAACATACAGTGCCCTTCTGATGGCTTTAAAATGATGAACAAACAAACACATGAAGTTTGTACATGAGCATGCATTATCTTTAATCAGAAAAACTCATTTTCAAAAATATAACAACTATTGGGCTATAGCATTTTAATTTCACTTGCCATATTTGCATTGAACCCACCTCATAATCAATATCTTTCCTTATTTTAATCTCACGGTTTGAGTGTGTCTCCCAAGGTTCATAGGTTGCAAGTGGTGGTGTTGAATGGTAAGTTTTTTTGTTTTGGGTTTTTTTTTTTGTGATACTGGGATTAAACTCTGGGCCTTTGCATTGAGCTACATCCCTATATTCCAACCTTTAAAACAATAAAAATTATTTTTAAAAAAATTTGAGACAGTGTCTTGCTAAGTCTGTGCTGGAACTTGCGATCCGTTTCCCTCAGCCCCCAGAGTGCTAAGATTACAGGCACACACCACCACCCTGGGCTGAGTTGTAGAACGTATAAGAGGAGGGGCCTGGTGGAATGGAATTAGGCTGTAGGCATTTCACCCTCAGAATGGATTAATGCTGGTCTTTCAGAGTGTGTGGGTATTGCAGGGGAGTTTGTTCCATTCCCCCCAAGAGTGGATGATTATAAAAAGAGCAAGGTGGACCCTCCCTGAGCCTCTTGCTTCCTGTCTTACCCTGTAGGCTCTGTCTCCTCCACTCACTCCCACCATGATGTCATGGGCCACGTTGTAGTTTAGCCAGAAGGTTCTCACCAGAGCCAAATAAATGCAGATGCCGTGATTTGGATTTCTAAAACTGGAAGCTAAGTAAACCTCTTTTCTTCATAAAATACTCAACCTTCAGTGTTTTGTTATAGGAAGAGTGGACTAAGACACAGGCCAAGAGAACCAGAGCATCTACCTGTGGGTAATATAAGGTCCTTCTCTGCCTGCCACACTACACCACATTCCTCCAGGATGTCCAGAGGACTAGATGTGAAGGAGAAGAACAGAAAGATGCCATGATGTTTAATTCCATGTGTCAACTTGACAGGGTCAGGGGTGCCTAGATATTTGGGCAGCCATTATTTCCCAGTGTGTCTGTGAGAGTGTTTCCAGATGGGAAGCTAAGATTAGCACAGGACTCAGTTGAAAAATGCCCTCCCCAATCTGAGTAGGTATTGCCCAATGCATTGAAGGCTTAAATAGAATAAAAGGGAGAGAGAGAATTCATCCTACACAATTTTTTTTGGTGGTGGGGTGGCTGGCAGAGCTAGGACATTGGTCTTCTCCGGTCCTCAGGCTCAGACTTATGCCATCAGTTCACTCTTGTGGTTTTTCAGGCTTGTGGACTCAGATTGCATTTGGGACCTCTCAGTCTCTACAACCATACAAGCCAATTCTAATAATTAAACCCCTTCTATAACAATACACCTGTATATAATCTATACACATATTATGTGTGCCTAATACATATATAACCTAAATATAGGTATTGTCTCCTAAGTGTGTGTCATATTGGTTCTGATTCTCTGGAGGACCCTGACACAGATGTCAAAAACAGCTTGAGTTGTGTCTTTGTGGTGGCATATTCAATATTACCCTAGCTTCTCCTGGATCTCCCTTTTAAGGTCACATTCTTTCAGACATATCAGGAGCCTAAAAGTTCTGTAAAATAAAGTAAGAGACCCTGCACTCCTCGGAGCAAGCCACGCAGCATATGTGAGCTAGGATTCACTTATCTCTAAAACAAGAATTTGAGCCAGAGGTGGTGGCACACATCTGTAATCCCAGAAGTCAAGAGGCTGCGGCAAGAGAATCACTGCAAGTTCAAGGCCAACTTGGGCTACAAAGTAAATTCTAGGCCAGCCTGAACTGCATAGTGAAACTCTGTCTCAAAAAGAGGAAAAAACAAAAACAAAACAAGCAAGCAACACCAGCAACAACAATAACAAAAAACCAAAACCCCAAATCAACTAACCAGCCAAGCAAAAAAACCAAGTAGCTAGATGCAAAAGAAAAAAAAAAAAAAAAAAAAGGGAAAGACTATAGTCTAGGGAGACATACAGCACTGTATTTAAATTTCGGATGCTTACTTCTGGACAAGAAGTTGAGCATTAGTTTCTTCATTTGAAAGCAGGAAATAATAGCTCCCTCTTGCAGTTGCTATAATCTGGTGGTGAAGATTAAATACAATGCATATTTTATAATATGTATAGGTATAGTCTATATGCTAAACACATCCAGTAATTGTTACCATGATAATCACCATTACATATGCAAAGGGACCTGTTCTATTAAAACATAACCATAAAGCACAGGCTGCCACATTACGCACCATACTACCCCAGAAGTGCCATTCACATAGACCACACTGTCTAGTGGTGCCCTGGGAAAGCACTAATTAAACTTTTAGCTATTTTTTTATTAAAAAATAACACAATTCTGTTGTGATATCTGTAATCCCAGTTCTAGGGAGGCAGAGAGAGAGAGAGAGAGAGAGAGAAAGAAACAAGCCAAGCATGACACATGTCAATAATCCCAGCTCAGCTACTCAGAAGGCAAAGTTAGGAAGAACCCAAATTACTTGCTTGGGCAACTTAGCAGGGACTTGTTTCAAAATAAAATGTCTACAGGGCAGGGATATGTAGCTCAATAGTAGTTCTCTTACCTAGTATGTACAAGGGTTTGGATTCAATACTTAGCAGGAGAAAGGGAGAAGGAGAAAGAGAAGGAGAACAGAAAGAGGAGGAAGAGAAGAGGGAGAGGAATAGAAAAGAGCAGGAGGAGAGGAACAGGGAGATGAGATAGGATTTTTTTTTGATCAGGTACAGTTGAAGCCTCTAAATTAATAAAATAGATAACAAGGACACCTCCTGTGTGTGTGTGTGTGTGTGGTCCTGATGATAGAACCCAGAACCTTGTGCCCTCTAGGCAAGCACCTTACCTTACCATTGACCGACATCCCTAGGCCGGAACACATTTGGTGCCAGGGCCTGGAATAAGGCTTGGTCTGTCGAGAGTGCTTGCCTAACACTAGGGAGGTCAGTAAAAAAACAGGAGCGGTCCTTCTGAAGGACTCACTAAGTAAAAAACAAAAACAGACTAACAGCAGTTTGAGGCAGCAGGCTCACTTGAGCCCAGGAATTCAAGTCCAGCCTGAGCAACACAGCAAAAGCTCTCATTTTTTTTTTAAAGTATAACACAAACCAAAATAGAAATAAAATCTGGCTTTCTAAGCCTAGCACTCACTGTCAAGCAATTCAGCCTCAAAGTGAACAGTGAAGCTATGTGACAGAGAGAACTGTCCTGGACTCCTCTCAAGGATTTTCCATCCCCTCAAGCCATCTGAGAGAGCCCAGGAGATGGACCCAAGCTCCTGCTCCTGCTGGCTAGGGAGGCCTGTGCTGGGGAGGAATCAGCCTGTGATCCATGCTGGGCCGTGGGGTCTGTTCAGCAGAGGGGGCCTGGAATGGGCACGCTGGGAGGGAGTTGGTTGTGTTGTCTTCAAAGAGATCCACTTGCCATGGCGGATGATGGTAGTCTGGGGGGAAAAGGCACATGTAGGGAGATGCTCTCACAACAAAACCAGGATCTCAAAGGAGTCTAAGTGCTGGGCTGCAGGGGCCAAGCGCTTGCTAAGGAATGAGGGGTGTGTGTGTGTGTGTGTGTGTGTGTGTATGAAACTTCACACACCTTAGTCCTTTTTTTTCTGTACCAGGCATTGAACTCACGACCTCAGATTTGCCAGGCAGGCACTTATGCCACTGAGCTATATGCCCAGCACAAACACACACCTTAGTCTTAAAACAATGTAACAAAGCATGAGGAATCACCCATGCCACTTCCCACATGGCTGCTTACCATGGCCCAAGTCAAGTAGGTGGTTTCTGCCCTTTATTCATCTTTTCTTCCCACATCCCTTCCTAGAAGAGCCACATCCTGGAGAAGGAATAGAATAGGCTGAGCTAAGAGTGTAGCTGTGTGGTAGAACATCTGCTTAGCATGTGTGAGGCCCTGGGTTCAACCCCTGGCACCGAAAAAAAAAAGAGGGTAGAAACAAAATGAGAAATATAAGATTTCTGTATCTGGCAAAGACAGAATAAACTTGAAACTAGGTGACAGACAGTGAGGGTTTAGTTGAGTGAGGAGTGCAGGAGACTCTTGGTTAATTCCTGAGTAAGGCTGGAATAGCTGTGGATCTGCCCTTCACGTCAGAGGTACGAACCCAGCATAGCAGGTGGAAAAAAACCAAAGCTGTAGGAAGATTTAAGCCCAGCTCCAAGAATCCAGGTATTGGCCTTGGTGGTTGACAAGGCTGCTGCCAGCCTCCGCCTCTCTCAGTTCTTTCCTTCTGGTCACAGGCCAGGGAGAAGCTGCCCACAGCTATTATCTGCCTCACTAGACTGGCATGAGCCTTATGTCCCTTTAGCTCAAATGAATGTCCTGTTTTTCTTCTCACCCCGACTCTCAGCACAAAGGCTATTAAACATTTAGTGACGGGCCGGGGATTTAGCTCAGTGGCTTAAGCGCCTGCCTGGCAAGCGTGAAGTCATGAGTTCGATCCCCGGTACCAAACAAACAAACAAACAAAAAACATTTAGTGACTAAAGGTGTAGTTCAGTGGTAGACTATGTGCTTAGCATGCATGAAGCCCTGGATTCATTCCCCAGCACCAAAGAGGAAGAAGGAAAAGGAGAAAAAGAAAGAAAGAAACAACTGAAAAGAATGAGAGGCCCTAGGCATTAGAGCAAGAGTGCAGAGAAACTGGCAAGGGAGGAGGAGTGCAGAAACTGGAGACGGAGATGCAGAAAACAAGCTCCACACTCTTCTCCCCTCATAGCTGAAACAGTCATGGACTCCATGTATCAGATTTTAGGAATGAAGGCGACCATGCACTTCCATCACGATCCCTCCAAACCACATTTCTCTGACCTTAAAAATTTCAATTTGAAATTGAAGCGAAAGCTTGGTTTTCTGCCTTTTTATTAACTGAAAATATCTAGTTTACTGTGCATCTACTTTGCATGAGAGTAACTTTTGTTCTTAATAATGGCCCAAACCCATGACACTGAAGATTCAGAAGCGCTGAAGTCCCAGGTCATCTCAGAAGTGTGAGTCCCCCGGCAACCTAAACTGAGTGTGAAGGGTGTGCTGCGCACAGGTCTTTCCACGGTTGCTCTTCATCAGCCCAAATAACTGATTAACCTGGATAATCCATTCCCCCACTGAGCCAGACAAGAACTATTTATCATATTTGGGGGTCAGGCTCAACTATGAGTGATGTAGAAATGGAGAGACAACATTTCATCCTCCCATTGCTCAAGTAAGCTTTCATGCCGAGAAAAATCTGTCCAAGGCAAATTTGAGATGAGTGATGTTCACAGTGAAACACGGTGTGAAGCTACACAAAAATACATGCCCCTTCTCTGTGCATGTTTTTGGATGGGTGTCTCAGGAACATGAAAAAATGCCCTACATAACAACTCTCCCCCGCCCCCAGCTTCTTGGCAGTTCACCATCAGAGTACACTTAAGAGATTGAATCATTTTATTTCAAATGTGTAGAAACACATTGTTCTCAGAAAACTGTGCTCATGTCTATCTGGAGTGTCAGCGTGTCTGATCATTTGGGATTGTCCTCGTCATGCAATGAATGTCGGTTTATCTTCTTAGACATGACAGAGATACTAAACTCAGAGCCAATGTGCACCTAGAAGTCCTGAGTTTATGTGAATAATGTTCTTGGGTCTACAGGAAGATGGATGTTCATGGTAACTTGGTGTGTAGGAGCAGGTTGGGGGAGGGCAGAGAGAAGGGTTAGAAAAAAATAAAACCAACAACCCAGGGAGGTCATCTTAGAGAATTAGGGAATCCAGATCTTTTCTTTCATAAGCCACAAATCTTTCCGGGACTCCATCTGGCTTTCATTTCTAACCCCTTGTCTTCTAACAGACAATAAAGATAATTTTAAAACTAAATGTATGCCCTTCTAGAAAGAGTGCAAACAAGGGGTCCACTCCTTCCCCTTCTTTAGCCTGGTAGCAGAATTTTCTTTTGAATTATTAAAAATGGTGTGGGTCACCTTTTCTCTAAAAACACACGAAGCTGATGCATAACTCTTTTCCAAATAATTAATCTTTCCAGTGGAATCTTTCAAAGCCCCACATTTCCTGTTATTTTATACAGCTGCAATTTGTAACTGGAGCTCCTGCCCAGTGTTCCACAGGCAAAATGCCAAATCCACTACATTTCACCTACAGAGGTGCCCCACACAAATAATCCTTAACCACAAGTTAAACAGTTAGGTCCTGTTCTGACCGAAAAGAAAAGCCAAAGGAACAAAAGACTTTTAACATACCTCTGTGTTAAAATTTTAGTGGATGCTCACAATATTTTATTTTCCAGCGTCAACATTTGGAAGTATCACCATTATGCCACAATAAAAGGTTTTTCAGAAATGGGTTGGCTCTCGTGCTGAGCTAATATTTGTGAGTCATAAAAATGACAGCCTCTTCAATTATCTGGAAGTTGAAAGCTGTGGTGTTTGTCTCAGACTCTCCTCGTTGGCTTCCTTCTCCCTAAGTCGCAAGACCAAAGCCAAGATTGGTTAGAGATAAGATGGGGCAGGAATTGGGAGGTTAGCCTGTGAGCCCCTTCTTTCTATCTCCTCTGTTCCCCTGTTCCTTCACCTCCTTAATTCTCCAAGGTGTTCGTGGACTGAAGTTTAAGTTGAGAGTTTCTACTGTTTCAAATCCTCTTCACTCACCTCAAACACCTCCCTAATCCACCCCACGTTTCTGCATGTGACCTGCCTCCTCCTCCTGTTCAAAACTGGCTGCCACTGAACCAGACCTCAGCTTCCTCTCCAGCCCTACCTTCCTGGCGCCATCCCCACTTCCTTTCCTCCCATCCCTTGCTGGACGCTTCCTGCCCTGAGGTCAGGCCCTGCACCTGTGCTCTGGATCCCAGCCCCTCCTGCTCCTTCCGGAGCCTCTCACTGTACAATGTCTCCTCTTTCCTGCACCAACAACACTTCCGGTGATACCTGACCACTCTCAAACACCTCCCTCGACCCAGAACTAGTATTCTTTCTTCTCCCCGTCCCAGTGAGGTTTTTGAATGGGTTGTCAGTACTCTTTGCTTTCTATCAGCTTCCCTCACTCCTCAGTTTCATCACAGACGCACACGCACATGCACACACACACACCCACCCCCTTCTCTCTGGGACTATTTTCTCCCCAGACCTTCTTCCCTGGGCTTCGAGGAAACAAAACCTCTTCTTGCTGCCCTCTGCTTGTCTCCTTTGCAGGCCTATCTGTCTCTACAGAGCCATTAAATAAGCTCTTTAAGCTACCTTTTCTCACTCTTCAATCCTGGTTAGCCACAGTCACCGCTCCGATAACCAGACTCCTATTTGTGGTTGCCTACTGGAAATCTTTAAGTAGGTTTCTCATAGGCACAAGTTCAAACCCCAAATCAGGAACTTTCCCTCCAAACTAGGTTTTCGTTCTCAGATTCTTACCTGGCAAATGATATCACCATCCACTGAGTTGTTCAGGTCCAAAACCTAGACATCCTTGATACCTCTCCCAATATCTCAAACTCAATCCGTGCCTCGGTCCTAAATTTTCTTAGATGCTCTTATTTTCTCTATTTCTACGTCCACCTTATTGGGCTGGGGACATAGCTCAGTGGCACAAGTGCCTTCCTGGCAAGCACAAGGTCATGAGATCAATCTCTGGTACCAAAAATAAATAAATAAATAAATAAATAAATAAGTGTTACATCCACCTTACTTACTCACCCTGCTGTCTTCTAGATTATTGCAATTGTCCCTCAATTTATCTCCCTATGTCTATTCTTGTTTTTTTGTTTTGTTTTGTTTTGTTTCTTTGAGACAAAATCTGGCTATACAGTTCAGGATGGTCTTTAACTCACAGTAATCCTCCTGCCTCAGCCTCCTGACTGCTGGGATTAGAAGTGTTCACCACCAAGCCTGGCCTCTCTCCGTCTGTTCTTAAGCTGCTCATACCAGTGTGGCCAGGTCGTGTAATTCTCTTGCATGGAATCTTTCAGTGGTATATCAAGCACAGACCCTGTGCCTTGACTGTGTCCTTCCTCTCTTGGCTGTTGCTACACTGGCACTTCTCCCTCTAGCTTCAAATGTGATGCCTCACCATGGGTATGGCCACGGAGGGGCTGTGTAGTCCCCCACCCCACACAACCCCAGCACACAGGTGCTAGCTGCTGCAGTGAAATGTGAGCTAGGAGCTGTGGGAGACGGGAGGAGAGCAGGCAGATAGCCTTCCTTCCTCGCTCCCTGCTTGGAATTGCTCTGAGACATGGTTTGGTTTGTCACCTTCCTGGAGAAGTCCTGTTTGCTGAACAAACATGCCCAGTAACTGACCAGCTGTGTTTCTTCGCAGTTGCACCCCGTTGTGACGCAGTCACCAAAGCAATAACACTCAGCACTGCTTTGCTTTGCTTCACATCTGTCTTTGCTTCCCCTCTTTTTTGTCCTCACTCTTACTCTCCTGGACTTTTGCCTCCCAGGAATGCCAGTGCTTTGGTTTTCAACTCTTAAGATAAAGGGAAAATATCTATCCAAGGCTCTGCATGAGCCAATTTGTGTCTGCTTGTTAGCCTTTCTCTTCCCTTGCCACTTTCTGTCTAACTGAATCTACAACGCAGAGCTTTTTGTTCATGACAAGTCTCCACATGCTAAACATTTATCGGGAAAACCCTTCTTCTCTATCACCTACCACCTTCGCCTAGCTAATTCCTTTCTCATCCCATGTCAGCGTCTAAGTTATGTCTTTTCAAACTTCCGGGGCTCTCTCTCTGCTCTCTCCTGCCCAAGCTTCCTATGTTACTTACCTTGGTTAGGACTCTCACAGCTCTAAGTCACGGTTTGAATATCTCCTCTCGCACTGACTGTGAATGCTGGCAGTAGCAGAAGTACTGTCCTTAGCAATCCCAGTATTGCCCTGGAGCCCAATACTCAACAAAATTACACTGAATAAATGCACCGATGAGATCCAGTACAATGGCTATAAAGCTAAGAACAAAGAAGTTCAGAGATTGATTCCAGATCAGATTGCTGGCTAGTAAGTGGTAGAGCCCACTGCATTTTCTATCTTCTTTTTAAAGTTAAAATCATCTTTCTCAATTTCAAATAGATCATGAATAATAGATCAATGAAACAGAATAGCAACTTCAGAAATAGACTACATACTTGCTTCAACATGAGAAAAGTACTCAGTCTCACTCGAATAAAAGAAATGCAAATTTAAAACGCCAAGAGGTATTTTTTATCTTTCCAATTGGCCAAATTCACAGAATTAGGTAATTTCTTGTCTCAATAAAGCACTCAAAAGGAAGTGCCAAAATTATGTGAATGTACAAGTGTTTGTGGAGCGTGCCGATTGCCTTTCCTTTGTGGAGGCAGTCTGGTAAGAGCTATTTGATTGCAGTAAGTACCAGCTCACAAAAGCACACTCTCTGCGATTCAACCCAGCAGTTCAAGTTTCAGGTGTTTATTTAGTCATACATTTGTCCAGGTGGGAAATAGTGAGTATACAAAGACATTCGTTGCAGTCTTATTTAAAATAGTAAAAGATTTATTGTGCAACATTTAGGGACTGGTTGAGCAAATTACGGTATTTTCATAGAGTGGAATATTATGTAGTTATTTAAAAAGACCAAGGCAATTCTAACCTTTTGAACTTTGTATGACATAGCTCTTCATATTGCATATTTCTGTATTAATATAGAACTCTCTCCAAGATATATTGTTAAGTATAAACAAAAACAAAGCAAGTCATACATTTATTTCACAATATGTGACCATTTGGGTTAAAAACGAGCAAAAAGTACAAATGAAACCGATTGAATTGTAAACTAAACTCAGTGAGGACAATGCCCTCATACAATTTGTCTTTGTTATATTGCACAACAAATATTTTCATTAATGTTAACTAAATGTGTTTCAATTAATTAATATTCGTTAGTTTGTCAGTCAAGTTGAATAGGAAGGAATGTTCTAAATGATGAAGGAAAGGGGAACAAAGGAAAAACAGACAAGTAATTATTGTTTACACTTGCTAACCAGTCAAGTAAAATATTGTCAAAGGAGAAAGTGCAATCTGACAGTTGATATGATGATTTTGGGTCATCTGAAATTTTTTGTTACTTATTAGCCATCCCCATGGCAATTGAAGGACTGTATGCTTTTGATTGTATCAACTCCTTTCTACCTCAGCTTGGAAAAAAAAGATACTCTAGAAAACTCTGTCTGCCAAAAGCTCACTCAGATCAGGTCTCTATTATTTTACGTCCTCACTGCCGGATTAACCCAGTTTCTTGCTCTTACACCACATCAGGAAAATCAAATGCAAAGATGCTTATGTATCGGCAGAACGATTTGTTCATGCTAAAGAAACAGGTATAATTTGATTAAAGCCAGGGTTTCATATTGCTGCCTGCACGTTCCTTTGGAAGATGTATGGCTTTATGGCTTAGACCTGGGAAGTAATAACTGTGAAATCTGGCTGTTGCCAAAGTAAATATCTGTGTGTTTTCCTGTCAGAATTTTCAGTGTGTGAGCTTGCTATGCCTCAGTGGGGACGTTACTGCTACAGAAGCCCTGATGCTATTTCTTCCTTGATTTGAAGGCCTTTCTTTCTTTCTTTCTTTCTTTCTTTCTTTCTTTCTTTCTTTCTTTTTCTTTCTTTCTTTTTCTTTCTTTCTTTCTTTCTTTCTTTCTTTCTTTCTTTTTTCTTTCTTTCTTCTTTCTTTTTGCTGAATAATATTGAAGTGTATCAATACAAAGATGTTTTCTAGTGTGATAAGACCTCAAAATAGTTATAACATTGGGAAGCTGTTGTTTTCTTATTCTGAAATTACTATGTTAAAGACTGTGACAATCTCATCAAAGACTGGGCAATGAGCTCTTTGCAGGACCAGCCTTGACCCTTCAGCGTCATCAGAGAGATAGGTGATAGATGATAGACAGATGATAGATAGATAGATAGATAGATGATAGATAGATGATAGATAGTGTCTTAGTTACTTTTCTTGTTGCTGAGACAAAATACCTGACACCCAAAGTTAAGGAGGGGAAAGATTTACTGTAGCTCACATTTTGAGGTTTCAGTCCATCGCTGGCTGGCTCCAAAGTAGAGTGGCAGGCACGTGGCAGAGGGACATTACAGAGAACAGTTCATAGCATCCAAAAGGTAGAAAAAGAAACAAGAGATCTTAACAGCATCTTTCTTCCTCTTTTATATTGTTTGTAGGCTGCCAGGATTAGGGCTGTGCCAAACCCATTACACTGGATTGATTTAGTAATTACACAACCTTAATTCCAGCATCACACACTCTAGGCCCAACCACTTTTGTAAAAGCCCCACCTACGACATCATGAGGCTTTGAGAGGACACTCAGACACAAACCATAACAGATAGAAGGATGATAGATAGATAAATAGATAGTTACATAGATTAATAAGAGCAACCTTACCTCAGGGGAGGGTAGACTAGAGCAGTAGTGGTGAACCATGCATGTTACTTGTTTTTCTTTTAAGCAAAAGATGTTAATAAATGAATTGTTTTTTCTAAACTAAAACCTTGGAATTCAGATTTAATTGCAGTGTGGGCACTTTCTAATAAATAAGTGGATTTGGGGTTGTAGTTTGGGCACTTACCTCTAGAACATTGGCCATCACTGGAATAGAGACTACATTTCCTAGCCTCTCTTGCAGCTAGATGGGGCTAGTCCTTGGTATGTAAGTGGTATTGTATGGATCTTCCAAGGACTTGAAGGAATTGAGTCTGCTTAGATGAACCTCCTTTTTGTCCTATGGGACTTGATGGCCTGTATAAGAATGCTGGAGTGACAGAGATGAAAAAAACATAGTCCTTACCCTCAGGCATTTACAATGTATAAACACACTTCAGAGAAGAACTGCCTGGCTATGGAAGAAAAGAGAGCAAATTCTAACCGAAGGAAACTTGAAAGCCTTTACAAAGAAGATACTATCTAGGGTGGCCCTTAAAAAGTGAATTATAGTGGCCCTGAAGCAAGGCCAGCAGATTGCTATAGCTGCTGATTTCAAACAGGAGCCTAAAGAGAATTCTTTCTGTGGTCTGTTGGCCATTTCAGAACTTTGGAAATGTAATGGTCAATTCCAAAAAGAAATAGCAGGTGAATGTGACAGACTTTTGGTGGCCCGAAGGAGATAGACCCTGGCGCCTTGGGACCTGCACCATGCGGTTGACTGGGGGTGCCAGAACAAGGAGCTCCTCCCCTCTCTGGGGGGCATCTCATGTCATCCTTTGCCCTGTCCCATGTTGCTCCCCCACCCCAGCAATGGACAACCATTTGGAAGAAAACAAGAGACAATATGACAGATAGTGAAGATCTCTGGTTGTCTAGCTTTGAAATTTATGCTTTCTTATGTCCCGTTCTGTTCTGTTGTGTTGTGTTTAATTTTACCCCCTTTAAAATAAAATTTTAAAAAAGTGAATTATAACAATAAAAGTCAGATTTTTTGAGGACTTATGATGTTTACAGTTGTTGTTTATTTATTTTATTTGATAATCCTGTGAAGTAATACTATTGTTAACCCACTTTACAGATAAAGGGGCAGAAAGGTTAAATGATTTGCTTGAGATTAGAAAGTGAGGCAGTGGCAAAGCCAAAATCTGAGTCTTGGCATATCTGACCTCCCTAAGGTGCCAGAGCTGGGGACCTGTGACTGAGATACAGAAAGATAAGCACTCTCCTTCGGTTTTGATCCGGCAGTGGTCAGTGCAGACGACTCAAGCCAAACTAGTTGTCAGGTGCAATTCAGGGTTGTAGTTTTTTATCTGTTCTCATGTTTTGCAGAGCATCAACATTTTGATATGCCGGGGAAAGGCAACAAAATACAGATCCAGAAAAGACATTTAAAAAGCTTAATTTAATTTCATTAGAGCCAGAGCTTCCGTGGAGACTATAAAACTTACATGAAAATGCTCACCACTCAGCTTCAACAACCGCCACTATTCCATCTTACTTGTTTCATCAATGCCTGCTCCCCCCACCTTTTTTTCCTGCAGTGTTTTTAAAGGAAATTCCAGATAGCATGTTATGCTACTCTTACATGCTTTGGTAAATATTATCAAAAAGGGAAGACTTTCTTATCTAAAGCACCATTATGACTCCCTATCATGATTAAATAATACCTTAATGTGATTTAATACCAGTTTATAGTGCATGTCCCTACCTAAAAAGTTAGAGGTCCTTTTAAAAAATAAAGACCATTAGAACTCTTTCCTTATTATATTGATTTAACAACCTAGTGACAATACAAAGCCATCACGTTTTAGAAAAGCATTCAATAATTGATAACTCTTTTCCAGGGGACAGTTAAATACGTAAAGCTCCCTCCTAATACTTCAAGTTGAAAATTATAGAAGAGTACACACAGTCCATCTTCAGCCTCAAAATGTCTTTTGACCTAGTGAAGAGATTGTACCACCTTTTATTCACTTATTTAACTTTCCACACAGAAACAAAGTAGAACATTTTAGCATCCCAGGAATACAGGTTCTGAGAAACACAGAAACCTTGATTTAGAGAAAATACCCAGTTGGAAGAGAGTTTCACTTTTTGTGGGTGCTTTAGCATTTGGTAGCTGTAACTCTGGACTCTATGTAAGTTGCTCAGTCTTTTAAAGGAAGGGCCAAACAATCAGTCTTAGTTGTGATTTCTAATACATCTGTCAAATTAACACACACACACACACACACACACACACACTCCCCACTACAAAACTTAAAACAGAGAAGTGTGATCATGAAATTAGAATCAGGTCAAAACCATCTGAGGCAAGTGACCAGATTGCTATGTAAATCTCTGTGAAGGAGGTGGAAGAAATACTTGCAATGGGGATCTGTAAAGTGGTAAAGTAATAAACCACACAGCATAACTGTGATTTGGCTTCCCAGTCTATGAAAGCAACTGAAAAATACCTCATGCTAGTACATTGCCAATGGTGTCTTCTAAATTAAAGAACAGAAGAAATGATTTCATTTATTGATGCTTCAATGGCTAGCTAAATATTTATATACCCCATAAGCACTGTACTCAATGTTTACAATTGCAAAACAGCCTACAGCAACCAAAATATTGATTGAGTCATAAAAATTCAAGGTTATTAACCCAAATATCTTCTTGATTTGTGTAAAACTAATTGTGAGACCAGGAAATGCAATTTCTGAGACAATTACCAGGAATGGGGGCTTCAATGACTTTGTCTTACTGTATTGAATAAATAAATAGAAGCTGCCTAACCCAGGATACTGAATGAGTTTTCTGCCAAACTTCACTATTAATCAAAAGCATTTCTTACTGTGCGTCCAGGTGATTCTTTACCTGAAGTTAGACCTGTGCACCGTCCAAATCTGTTACTGAAGCAGTACCTATCCTTGAACAAACTTTGGTATCTGATGGTACATTGTCAGCAATGAAATTGTGGGGAGTAAGGCAAACACAAGCGAAAGCCTTTGGAACAGTGGAATCGCCAAGTTCTATGGAGCCATTGAACATTGAGCAGAAACTCAAGTTAGCTTCGGGTTAGCTAAGGAAGGTGTCTTTGGAGGGGTTTTTGTTTTGTTTCGGTTTGGGATTTTTTGGTACTGGGAATTGAACTTTGGGCTTGCACTTGCCAGGCAGGCAGGTGCTGTGCTGCTGAGCTACATCCCCTGTCCGGGGGTGCAGAGAGGGCACTTTGTACTTACGTGGTATGTTTTTTGTGAGTAGCCGGGCAATCCTTTCCCCACATAACACAAGACATAGCCAGGTGTGGCTTAGCTAATTGCTACAGGACACGATACAGGTCCTTAAAGCTGATTTCAGCCCAGAGAAAGTCAGATGAAGGGACAGTGAAAGTAGGGGTTGGCATCCGGAAAGCGTGGTGACAGGCAACTGTTGGTAGTGCCAGCCATCAGTAGTAGGAAGCTCCACACAGAGCAGTGGAGGTCAACAGACAGGCAAGGGAAAGCAATTCAGAATCCTGGAGGTGGTGCCATTCGGAAATCCAGGAAGATACTGGGGAGTCAGCAGGATTGAGGACCAGGCACAAGCTGAAGGAAGGACATACGATGGTGTAAAGACCCGGACCACCAGTAGTTATGGCTTGTGTCTAGACGTCCCCCCAAAACCTCATGTAGCCTAGGTGAGGGCCTTTTTAGAGGTGGCTGAATCTAGAGTGTGTGATGCTAGAATTAAGGGTGTGTGATTACTAAATCCACGGATTGGGATAAGGGCACCACCTTAATCCCAGTATCCTGGATAGAATGCAAAAAGGGGCAGAAAGAAGTTGCTAAGGAAAAAAAAAGTATAGTCCCTAAACTCTGCCCCTCATTTTATATTTTGTTACAGTAGCTTGAATAGATTAAAACATTTTATTTTGATGGCAGTGTGGCTCAGTAGTAGAGCATATGCTTAGCCTGTGTGAGGTCCTGCACCAAAAAAGAAAAAAAAAAAGATTTTATTTTGATATGCGTGAAGCAAAGGTTGCATATAACAACTATTTCCAGTGGTGACAGTATGTAACTTATCAATTAGCGATTTCTTAGTGTTTTTGTTCTTGTTGTTCTTTTATTTTTTGCCTTTGGAATTCTGTATTGTTGCTACCCCTTTTCTGTTTTGTTTGGTTGTTTTCTTTTTTGTTTTTTCTCTTTAAATAAAATTTTAAAAAAAAGGTTGCATATATCTCTTCTACCTTAGCCAAATCTTGTCATGTAACCTCTTATAGTTGTAAGGGAAGCTGTAAAATGGGATCTCTACCTATATAATTGTGCATCTCAAGGAAGAGAGTTGTATTAAATCCTATAGCTACAGTAACAATTTTTTTAAAAAATTGGTGATTTAAAATGATGGCAATTTATCCTCTTATAATTCTGCAGACCAGAAGCCCCAAATATATCACTATGCCAATATGAAGATGTTGGGAGGGCTTCTCTCCCTCCAAAAGGCCTAGGGGGAGTCTCTAGTACCTCTTTCACTTTCTAGTGGCTGCAGTAGTCCTTTGTGGCACATAACTGCAATCTTTGCCTCTGTGGCCACATCATCACATTCTCTGTGTATTGTCCTTCTACTGTCCCTGACAAGATTGCATTTTTAGGGCTCATCCAGATACCTAGCAGAGTCTCCCCACTTCTAAAACTTTAACTTAATCATATCTGCAAGAAAAAAACCCTTTTTTTCCCAACCAGGTATGATGGCACATGACTCCAATCCCAGGACCTGGGAGGCTGAGGCAGAAGGATCTCAAATTTGAGCCAGCCTGGGCTTCACAGCAAGATCACGGCTGATTTAAAATACACAGTATGACCCTGTCTTAAAAGCAAACAAAACATCTCTTTTTTTTGCAAATGAGGCAGGAATCAGAACATG
>PVJX010016960.1:0-39854 GCA_004027295.1 Dolichotis patagonum
AATATAGGTACCCACTCCAATACATACACACATGTACTAATAAAAAAGTTACAAAAATTAAAGTGATTTTCCAAACAAATCACTGCATTCTTTATTAAAACCTATAACTAAATGTTTATATAGTTAACTTCACTTGCTTAAGCTGTTAGATACATGGTCAACTTTAATATTTTTATAGATTCACCTCAAATTCTTTCCTTTCCAGCATACCCCACCACACATTCAAACAAGTCTTTTCTAAGAATCCATGTTGACTCCTTTGATTTTCCTTGCTTTCATTACTTCCTGTCTCCAAATCTCAAAATCTGGGATTCTTTAACCAGAAAATAAGTCAGAGAGAAATTCAAATATATTGCATTCTTGTGAGCACTCACACTTTGCTCCGTGCTTTACGTGAATTAGTTACTGCAGATTCCTTACCAGCACACATCAGCATGGAAACATTCTGGACTACTGATACTTCCAAAAAACAATTTTCTTCCTACTCCATATTTCATATAATGTCCAAACACATCTGCCTTTCAACAAGCAAAAAAAAACTTCCTCAGATTTGCTGATTCCAATTTATTTTCCATCTTTTCTTTCTTTCTCTCTTTCGTTCATTTTTTTTCATTGTAAGATAAAATATAGGTTTGGCCTATGCTGTAGAATATATAATGATTATATGTTTTTATCCAGCATGAAATTGATGTAATGCATGCTCATACCCAGGATAGGCCATGGAGCATCACTGGGTTCACATGAAACACTGGCATCACCAAGTCTGACGTTTATTCCTCATGTTTCAGCCTCTTTTCACTCTTGGCTATTCTATGGATGACCCAGCAAATGACTGCTCCAGTCATTTGTCTCTGCCTAGAACTCAGGAGGCTGAACTGTTTTTTTTTTTTGTTTTTTTTTTGGTACCGGGGATCAAACTCACAACTGCGCACTTGCAAGGCAGGCGCTTATGCCGCTGAGCTAAATCCCCAGCCCCAGGAAGCTGAACTGTTAACATGACCTCTTGAAGACAGCCTAGATGGAGTAACTAACTATACAAAATTATATATAATCTGATAAGTGTAATCTCATTGTATAGAATAAGAGAATGAGTTAAGACAGTTTGTTGTATTTCCCAAAGTAACATACTAGGTAAGATAATGAGAAATTAAGACCTAGTCAATTTTTAAATCGAGCATTAGGAAGAAGAAGAAGAAGAAGAAGAAGAAGAAGAAGAAGAAGAAGAAGAAGAAGAAGAAGAAGAAGAAGAAGAAGAAGAAGAAAAAAAAGAAAGAAAGAAAGAAAGAAAGAAAGAAAGAAAGAAAGAAAGAAAGAAAAAACAAAAGAGTGACAACTCCCACTGTCTCTTTGCACACTGATGAAATCAAAGTTTTTTGCATGACACTCTGACGCCCCAGCCTGATTATAACTCATCTGTGTGGTTCATCTGCCATCACGCCTTGCTACTCAGAATCCTTGTGCGAGCTCTAGCTGACTTTCTCCATAACCTCTTTCTTGCTCAGCTCTGTGCTTTGGCTTATACTCCTCCCTAACCGGTGAGTGATGTCTTGTCCTCTTCCTGCCTAATGAAATCCTTCTTTGCTTTAACTTAGGGTAAACATCGTCACTTATACTATTAAGTCAGCTGCTGTTCTCAAAGTAAGAATTGATCTCTTGGGCCAGGGATTTAGCTCAGTGGCTTAAGCGCCTGCCTGGCAAGCGCGAGGTCGTGAGTTCGATCCCCGGTACCAAAAAAAGAAAAAAAAAGAAAAAAGAATTGATCTCTTCCTCCAAGAAACTACCCAAGCACTTTCTTTTCATGTAACTTTTGGTATGTTGTTGTTAAATGCAATAATGTCCCTGTTCCAGTCACTTACGAGAAACTAAGCTGCTTGAGGACAGTGCTTCCTTTAAATCATCTTCCCTTCCTTTCCTTAGCCATTAACATTGTTTCATCCAGCATTATTTAATCAAATAACTTGGAAATTCTTTTAAGTATTCAATCATACTCATTTATCCCAATGATAAAAATATCCAATTATTCTCAGTTTTATGTTATTGTTTTAATGCATAAGTTTATAAAATCAACTTTCCTTTTCTTGACTGCCAGATGTGTCATTCTAAAGATCCATAAAATAAGCATGAGTTATTTATTTAAAATTTTTTCAAGTAAATACATAAATTTGAAAAAATATATTATTTAGGGGTAGGGAGTCAGCTCAGTGGTAAAGTTCTTATCCACTGTACACAAAGGCATGGTTTCAATTCCTAACACTGGCAAAAAAGTAAATTAAGAAAAATTAGAGAATTACAATAATAATGCACAGAGAAATATGCAAACATAGACAAGTAAAATGTTTGGTTTTGTGACACAAAGGAAATCTAGGTACCCTCAGTCCTTTTAGTTCTTTGGTTCTTTCCAAAATCTAGTAGCTTTCAGTTTCTACTGTAATTTACTTATTTTTCAAACTTTAAGAACTGTTAGTATTTATCTGTGGAACAACAGATAACCTCAAAAGAAGACAGTAAGAGAAGACAAAAGGATATGCAACACAAGTAAGAAACAATGGACAAAATAATAGTAGTATTTCTTGTCTTCACTTATCAGTAATGCATTATATTCATATAAGTTAAATTCTCCAATGAAAGGCATAAAATGGTAGAATAGTAATAAACAGATGAATCCAAACTGTATGCTATCCAGAACAGACTCACTTCATTTGTAATGATGACATAGAAAATAAAAGAATAGAAAAAGGTATTCTCTTTTAAATATGAATGTAAATGGAAACTAAAAAGAACAGAAGTATATAACCTTATAAAAGATAAAAATAGACATGAATGCAAAAACATAATGGGCAAAAATTATAATAATTTTACAAATTAATAACAAGAGAAGATTCAATTAAAACAAGATGACATTAAAGTATATAAATATATATATATTCACTCAATATAAGAACACCTAAAAATATAAAACATATGTTAATCAATTGAAAGAAAAATAGACTGTAATACAGCCATAATAAGGGATTTCAATACCCAAGTTTCAGCAATAGATAAATCACCTAGACTGAGAAAAATTAACAAAGAGTATATACTTTACATATATACACACACATACACGTTTTTCTAGCTGATGTTCAATAATTTTCATTCCTAATGAGTTCCCAAGTGATTTCGAGGCTGCTGATTAGATGATGACGGTTTGAGAACAACTGACACAAATAAAGAGTAACTTTTGCAAATAATCAGCATAGTTGAAGCATTAAACACTTTTCCTATTCTCTCTTCCCAACAGTGCTTAGTCAGACACAGTTCTAAAGCCAACCTGAGAAGTTCTGCTCTTGCTAAAATACTTTAAAAACTGAAATCTTCAATAGCCAACTGTGCTCTATCCCTGAAAAAGTCCCTATGCCTCATTATACTAGAGGTTCCATTAGCATTCCAAAATGTCAATTTTGCTACTAAACAGCAAGTTCTTAAAAGTGCATTCTACAAAATGCAGCAAACCAACCAATTAAGAAAACTTTTCTCACAGCCAGTTCTCCCTGTAAGTAATCTAATCATAAAGAATATCGTGCTTCCTTGCAAAAAACTGTTATAATATTAAAGTATGAGTTTTACCATTTGCTTCCATGTAAAAGTTACTGACTTTGAATATTTTTAGAAATGATTTCATTGCTCTCACAAATGGTGGCTGTTACAGAAGCTGCTTGCTTTAGTCCAGGTCATTCCACTCATCTTCTGCTTCATCTCCCACAAATCTTATCTATGTGGGGCTAAATACCTCTTAGACTTCTGTACCTTCCTGTGCAAAGTTTTATTTTTCTACTGCTGTAAAACTGGAGCTAGATTCTTCTATCTTTAAGGCCGAAGCTTGAATACCATTTCACTGGTTGAGCTGCACCTGACTCCTTTCAGGCTTGACCCAGTATTGCTTTGATCTGTATGCACACTGGACACTGATACTCTTGTTTTAATGTTTATATACATATGTATACATATGTATTTCTCGATACACAGGTAGAAACCAGAGACACATAGATCAAAGCATTTGCAGTGATTAGTCACTTCTGTAAACCACCATAGGACTTCCTGAACGCCAGAACCAGCAGCAATGTTGTGCCTCACTAAGGTTTGGAAAAGTCTCAGTGCCCTTAGTTCCAAACTCCTCAAACAAGCTCGGCTGTGCACTTACATTCAGATTTCTCATGGGCAGGACCAGTTGTCTATCCTTCACTGGAAGTCAGATCTAGGCCTTATTTATGAGTGCTCTTCGAGAATCATGGTGGACAATCAGAAAGTTTTGTAGCCCTACCTGAAGCAACACCCAAAGAGACTCTGAAAACAACAAGAAATTTACTATGAACTCTTGGATTTGATAAATCTGATAATTAAAGTATCTATGAAATGAGATGAGTGTGTGTGTGTGTGTGTATGTGTGTGTGTGTGTGTGCGTGTGTGTGTGTGTGAAAGTTATGCAGTGTAGAATATATAATGTAGCAGCAAAAAATTGGCACTACTTTTTAAAATTGCTGCATTTTAGATATATATAATGATAACACTCATCATAGGGAATTTGAACCTGTACCTGATAAATCTTGATTCTTTTTTTCATATTCCTCTCCCTTCAACCCCTTATCCCCTCCTAATTTACAAGTTTTGCTTCCACTTTTTTCCTTCTATGCTTTTTTCTTGTCTTTTTCTTTTCTTTCCCCCTCCCTTGTTCTCCTCATTTGAAAATTCTCTTAAATATTGATTTATTTCAATTTACTGAGGAAGACAAATGTTTTTCCAGGATTCTGTCAAATATTTCTGTTTTTATTCTATAATTCTGAGTCATCTTACAGAGATAAAAATATTTTCTAAAGACATGTGATGCTCAAATGCCTCGTACTCATCAACCATCCTGTATCACCAGCTCCATCACATCCTTTCTTAAATCACCTGGCGATTGATAAATAATTCACATAGATATACTTTGAGTACCCTTGAAAATCTTAAAACGGTATTCCTTGTGAAAAAAATAGTCACAGATACATTTCTTGTTTAGTACTTTTCATTGCAAGATTTTGCTTATTATTATTATTCACATAGGTGAATAATTTAGTTGGTCACCTAGATGCTATCCATTTGTTTTTTTAGACTTCACTTTTTGGAACAAAAAAAACTCTATAATAACAATAAGAAAATATGGCTTTATAGCTTCTAAGTAATCCCATCCTCTTCACTTCTCTATAACATATGATTTTGATTTTGCATTAAATTATCTATTGTGATAAAATAGCTTTCTTATATTGCTGCCTACATTTGTTTAGATAACCTGAAAAGGAGGCTGAACACATTTGCTGTCTCTCTCTAGGACTAACGGGTGACAAGAAATGTTTATGATTTTACAAATGTTTATTCAATGTCAAGAACCAGTGCTGAAAACTTAAGACACAATGCTGCTTTTATGGCATCTTCATCTTGAATTAACTATTATGCCCGAACTACCTTTTCCTCAGTGCCTGTATGCGTTTAGTAGAATTCTAGGCATTACTCACTCTCTGTCAGGCACTGTGATGATACTTAGGAATACAAAGTGGACAAGACCAACTACCTTCTATCTTTATTTAACATGTAAAATTTTAGCAAGTCTAAGCAACTTAATTAGAACTTGATTTTTATTGAACTGTTAGATAACCACATATTCATGAATGACAGGCATTACTTAAAATTTTTCTTTTATTTCTAGGAATGGAATTTAGGACTTTTACACCAAACTATATCACAGGCCTGTTTTTTGTTCTATAATTCTGAGTCATCTTACAGAGATAAAAATATTTTCTAAAGACCTGTGATGCTCAAATGCCTCGTATTCATCAACAGTCCTGTTCTATTCTGTTGTGTTTTATTTGATTTTATTATGTGTGATAGTATTTTAAAGAAAATGAAACATTGTAGCCAGCATTGTTCATTTCCTGTTATCTGGTTTTGAAGTCTTGTAATATTTCATTCTTTTGATTGGTTTTATATTGTTTTGTTATACTTGATATTACTGTATGTGAAGTTATGGAAAACTATTTCAAAGAAAACAAGAGACATTTGGTAGCCACTGTTGATATCCTGTTGTCTTGTTCTGAAGTTCTGTGTTGCTTGCAATGTTCTGTTCAGATTTGCTTTGTTCCATTTTGTTTTGTTCTCTTTAGCATAAAAAAAATTAAAAATAAGTATCATTTATTTGGGCCCAATATAAGTCTAAATGGTTAGTCAGTTTATATTTATTATCTCCAATTTTTATGACTTTGTTGCAAGGTAGATGATTAATCTCAGAAATGTTAAGTGACTGTCTCACTCTCTAAAGGGGGATTCACAGGTGAGTATCTGACATCCCTCCTCACCTCACTGCCTCTGCAGCACACCGCATGCCCATGAGAAGACACACTGCATGACATTGGCAAGAACATAGTCTTTGTAAATATTTTACATATTGAAAAGAATTCATGCTTGTGCAATGATTTTGAATATGACAGATTCTTTCCACTATAAGTTGCTTTTTGCAATTACTTCAAATTTGCAATTACTGCAAATTTTTAAGTAGTGCTTAAAAATATATATCTAAATATCTAAGTGAAAGAAAATGATGCTAACATAATTGCTGGATGAATGAGGCAAAATGCTTCAGGAGAACATTTGACTCTCCCGTTTTTAAAGGAATAGATTAGTCTAGATAAAAACACTGGATGAGGAAAAGACCATTTTAAACATTGTCTCCTAACCTCTACTGCATGCTGCTCTACCTTTCTTACGTCTCTCTTTCATGCTCTCTCTCACTCACTCTCTCTCTCCAGAAAAGAAATTTTTTCGGTATAACTTGCCCTTCAATCCAGAATTTTACTTCACACAAGTATATAGTTAGGTATGTCGAGAGAACTGATATTTAAGGTAAATGAGTTTGATGCATTTGTATACCTGAATGGTAAACATTTGTGAACTTAATCATCTAAGAGCAGTTTTGCAACAGGGAAAGGCCATTACCCTGCAGGTCTTCCCGCTCACTCCTGTAAACCTATTGCTTTTTTATTTTCTCTTTCTAAATATTTAGTTGATACCAGTGACCTCTAACTTACTGTATCAAAACTCTGGATGAAAATCTTCAGCGTATATAAGAACTATGACATTTATATCACGCTGGAATTCTACTGTATTATGAAATTTTAAAATGTTGTGAGATCAGTGAAAGTGTAGTGAGACATGAATGCAAGTCTATAAAAATATTACTTTTAAGTAATGCTGCACTTACATTTTTAATATGTACTATTTCAAATTGATACAATGAATTTGATTTTTAAAAAGGACTGATTGGACTTTAAAAAGATTATTTTTCTTTTAAAATGTTTACTTGCACAAATAAGACATATTTCTAACACAAACAATTATTAAATGAAATAATCTATTTTTAAGACAAATCTCAGATGTTGCCCAGGCTGGTCTGAAATTCATGAGCTCAGGTAATCCTTTCACCTCAGCCTCCAGAATATATGGCATTATAGACAAGTGCCATTGTGCTCAGTCAGGAAAACTTTCTTGATGAATGCATTATGTACTATTTTAAAACTAAAAATTATTGAGATGAAATTTGTTGCACTAATTGTTCTTCAAATAGATGTAAAGGAGATTTAAAAGCAACTTTTTTAGAACTGTCTTATTTTTCTCATTGCTGAGACAAAATACCTGACACTCAAAGTTAAAGGAGGAAAGGTTTATTGTGGTTCCCAATTTGCAGAAGTTTAAATCCATAATTGGCTAGTTCCAAGGTAGGGTGGCATGGCATGGGGGCATCAAAGGCCAGGCAAGAAGGAGCAGAAGGCAGGCAGCAACAGCAGGAGCAACAGCAGCAAGTGAGGACAACGACTCTCTTTCCGCCCTTTACATTACACCAGGCTTCCTGCCTTTGGGGTGGGTGGTGCTCACACCCAGGTCGGGACACCCTTAATCCCAGCATCATATCCTTAATCCAGCATGATATATTCTGGATCCAACCATCTCTGAAAAACTGCACCAAAGACCACGTGAGACTTTGGGGTGATATCTAAATACAACCCCTAACAAGAATGTTTTAAATCTTCACAATTTTATAGGTCACTTCATATGTTTTAATAATGTATTTAATGAAATGATACATGCTTAACTTCAAGTCTAGTAATGTACAAACTTCAAATGATTCATTAAAATCTCTGAATCCTTACAATGACAGAATAAAAATCTATCCTATAAAAATATGGATTTGCAGAAAGAAAGTGTATCTTTCACTTCACACTTTAAAATTTGAAAGTCTAAAATAACACTTTATAGAATATTTACTATACTAAATAATAGGAGGAATAATTGGTCTTCTAATTCACTAGCACTAAATTTTTAAACTTATGAGACACAAAATGCTAAGGACTTGAAATTGGAAGAAAATTCCACTAAAATTTACAGTTGACTTATCCCTCTAATTTGGGGTAAAATCCCCAAACTGTGCCAAAAGAAGTTTAAGTTACAGTCAAATAGTTTATTCAACATTTCATTGATTTGTTTAATATCTATTTTATGGCAGAAGTTGTAGGGTAAAGATTGATGAAAGGTTCATGGCTTTATACTCTAGTCTATAGTCTATAGTCTATAGTCTATAGTCTATAGTCTATAGTCTATAGTCTATAGTCTATAGTCTATAGAAAAGAAAAAATTTCTTTCCTGGAGAGAGAGAGTGAGTGAGAGAGAGCATGAAAGAGAGACGTATAGAATTATAGAAACATATAGAGAATTAGTAGTTGATAGTTTATGCATATATTAACAGACTGTTACATAAATTATTTTAGTACAATTTCTCTAATATACATGAATTAATAATAAAGTGCTGCATGAAATTATAACAGATAATATGTCTAAATAGCTTGGATGCTTAGGAATATATGCTAAAATTTAATCTCCAATGTAAAAGGTGATTACAAATGATAGTTGGAAAGAGGGTACCAAACAGGAATGACTTGAAGATACAAAGAAGAATGAGGCATATTTCCCAATATATATAGTTCCTGAGAAGTCAGAAAAGACATGGATGAATAAGAAGTACATTATAAGTATGTTCTATAACAAGTATATCTCTTCCAGGTAAATCAATAAGAATATGTACCAGTGATGGTAGTTCTCTATATTTAATATGTCAACGTTTTCAAAAAAAGTGCTTTGCCAAAAATGTACTTTTAACCATAAAAGCATGATCATCTTCAGTATAGCTGGACCATAAAAAACATGGGTATTAACAATGGAATAGAGGATGCTTACAAGATAGGCATATGGGGAGAAAATAGAAGGAATTTCTTTAGGGAGAATATACTAATACAATAAAGGTGCTTCTGGCTATGACAGAGAGAATAGATTTGAGATGAAAAGTCCAGTAATAAACCAAACTGTGAATAAATGTTCAAATAAGGATTCTGGTTGATGCCCTTATTTTTTTGCCTTCTGCCTTCATTAATGCTCCTCCTGACATGCTTACACGCCCACCTCCACCCATCAGCACCTACATACGCACTTGTCTCCCTTTTGCAAGGTTTGGCTAGAACAGAGCGCTGTATCAGGTCAGAATGAGAGTGATGTTTACAGTGCTTAGTCTGATGGCTCTTTTTTCATGTCACTGTGTAGTCAGACCAAGCTGGCTGGCAGGGTCATTAAGAATGATATTCCTTGGGCTGGAGGTGTAGCTCAGTGGTGCAGGCCTGCCTGGCAAGTGCAAGATCCTGAGTTCAATTCCCAAACTGAAAAAAATTTTCTCAAAAAAAACCCCCATTATAACCCTAATTTACCAATGATCTTTTAGGTGCACTGCTGCCTCTGTGACGGTAACTGAAGTTGGCCTGAGAAATACAGCAATAGACAAAAATAAAAAGCTTAAACCGTTCTACCTGTAAGAGTACATATGGTTATTATCTCAATAACCACAAAAAACTTTTCTAATGACATAAATTATTTCTTTTTGATTTATGTGCAGTTTTTACTATCTTATATTTACATAGTAAATAATCCATGACTTCATAGGAACAAAATAGATGGAGCAGCATTATTTGAACTAGGAGAGACTTGAGTGCTCCATGTTTTTACCTTGAAAAATTAAAATGACCAAATATCCCATTTATTCTGAACTTTTGAAAAGTGGAGCATAGGACACCTATCTGAATGTTAATGCACTTAAAATTTCTAGTGATACAAGATTATTTTGATATATCCATGTAACCTGTTTGTATTTCTTTCCCTTTTATTTTTATTTTTTGCTTCTAAGTACATGCTGTTAAGCAGTTTACATTGCTGTACTGGTTAACGATAATGAAGCTGTTAAAGCTCTTGCAGATTTTTATTTTATTATGAACAAATACTCTTCAGTCACCCAAAGAAACCTAGCAAAAACATTAAACTTATCCTTAACAATGTTAACTTTTGTCTTCTGGATAGTGTCACTTTTTATCAAATGCCTTACTATAGTTAAGGATAGCTGTTGAAGAACATGAATACAGCATGAAAAACTGGTAGATTTTTATTACTATCTCACAACCAACCTGGAAGATATCGATGACACATAAACATATAGAGAAATCTACAAAGAAAAAGAGGCTCCATTTCTGACCATGTATATTGCGAGACCAGTCAAGAAAATATTCTCTCTTCTTCAACAGTAGCTATTTTTAAAGACTTTTTCATGATTTTATTACATCTCAGGATGAAATTTCACCCTGCTGCGTGAAACATCAATGGGTCTTCTAGAGTCCAAAGTAAAAAATGACCCCAGGTAATCAATCATGTGAAGCTCATGGCACACAATGTAGAACTATTGCTATTTTATATTACTTGATTATGAATTTTTTCATTAAAAACACACATAAAAATGGCCCTTGGAACAGACTAGTGAGAAAAGGCATGAAATTCGACTTCATGGATATTATGACTTGAATCAACAATGTCCCCCCAAAGACTTAAAATGCTCAGAAGCAGACCATTGGGAAGGTGACTGATCATGGGGAAACTAACAACACTAAGAACAGATTAATCCATTGATGAGTCCATAACTATGCTGTTGAGAGGCGGTGTACTTTTGGCAGAAGTAGACCACAGGTAGAAAGATTTGCTCTTGTTCCTGCTCCTTTCTCCTCTCTCTTCTGGTTCTTTCCAATCTTCTCTGCTTATTACATTCCTTGCTTTGATCAGTTACCCTCCAGTACACTCCTCTGCTTAAGGTTTCTGTCTCATAGCAAGCAGGAACCAGAACACCTGAAACCGTGAGCCAAAATAAATCTTTTCTCCTTGAAGTTGTGTATGTCAGGTATTTTGTCCCACCAACAGAAAAGCTGATGAATACAAAAGGAAAACTATGTATCTCCTTGTTTGTCTTCTTGTATTATTTTGCTTAGTAAGTCATAACAGGAAATCGTAACTTTTCTTTAGGTAAAGCAATGGATTGCTAGATAATTTTTGTCATAAAATTCAGAGCCAGTTTTAGACGTGTTGAAATTCCTTGGTGATTTCTTTTGTTTATCACTGAAGTTAAGTAGAAATAAAAATGATAATAGTTAATGAATTTTAGAACATAATTCTTCTAAGTCAAACAGCCTTCATTCAAATACTTTCTCTGCCATTCACTAAATTTTTGACTGTAGCAGTATCATAAAATCTCTCGCTCTTGGATTTCTGGTCTCTGCAGTGGAACTACTGTTCTCACATATATTTTCAAATGGATAGGGGAACAAGACACACAGGTAGGAGAAGGAAAGGGGATTAAAAAAAGAATTGAAGAGAGGCAAAAAACAAAAGTAGAGATTTTGCCAATAGGAAGGAGAACAACAGTGGGTGGATTAGGGAAGGAGAGGAGGGGTAAGCCATGAATAAAGAATCATTAAGATGGCCTATGCACATGTACTAACTTCCCATGACAAATGCAATCATTATGTACTATACATGCGTACAAATAAAAAAATTTTAAATGAAGTAATGAAAGCATTAACAAAGCTAGTGTACATCAAGGGCATAGATGAAGGTCAAGCATATGATAAGCAAATGTAAGTATAACTATAGTGATTCTTATCGCCATTATCATATTTCTGAGCCCTCTTTAATTAAACTTCATTTATGCCATGCAGTTGTTACACTATTATCTTAGAAAATTGTATGAGTGCACATGATAACTGGATTCAAAATTTTTACTATTCTCTTCCTAGATAAGATAAAACCTCTAATTGTAAAAATCTTTTTTGAGCAGAGTTTTAACTAAATTGAATTCTTCCTTCATAGAAAGTAAATTAAACTGATGTAATTCAATTTTGAATGTCATAATGCATTTATCTTGTTTACAGACAGTTTACACATGACATACATCAGATTGACCAAAGTAATCACATAGTTTTATTCCTCTGCAAGATTCTAAATATACCCATCATGAATATGGAAAGTGCATTAGGAATCTAGGGACAGAATTCAATGCTAAGTAGTAATTGCAAAAGATGTGTTGCTTGGAAACTGCAAAGAACAATGCTTTGTCTCAAATGAAAGGTAATACAAATCATACATTAAAATAGTAAAACCTTTTTAAAATTTCCACAGTGCAATTGATAATAGTTTTAATAAGCTCTGACACATACCTTAGAATCGTGCATTTCAATCATACCAATGGTTCACCAAGATAACCCACAAACATAGATTTATATTGAGATTCGGTGGCATATCTTATGCAGATTCAAGTTATAGATGCATAAACTAGATTCAAATTAAGGGTAATGAAATATTCCTTCTAAGAAAAATAACCTTTTCAGGAAAAAAGAAAACTGCACTTAATCAGCAGTGTCATGCACCATTGAGTATTTGTGCATGGAACTTGCTGTTTAATAGCTGTTTGGTGACATTTGCAATTGAATGCAGTTATTAAACAATGTAAGTGACTAATTTGTTACTTGGCAGGGGTTGTGAGTCCCTTCACTCCTACCCAATTTCAAAATGGGATGACCCTGGAAGTCAATGAAAATTAAAGGATCCGTATGTAGAGAGCCATAACTCACCATGCAGTGGCAAAGACTGCTCACCTTTGCCTACTTGAAGGATGAAATTCAGATGCTGACAGACAAGGCCGCTGAACAGGAAAGCACTCACACTCTGAATAATTCGTCTCTTTCCCAAAGCCTCATTATATCCAAGTCTTCTATGCTTCTGAATGTTATTGCAAATTGGGAAATAATTGATCTGCACAGAAAGCAGTTTTTGAGGGGCTGCTAGTTTGGAAAATTTTATTTGACCAAAACTTAATCTGTTCATTTTTTTAAGCAAATTATAACCTTTTCATAAGTTTCAAATCTTATTAGTCTAAAAATTATTTAAAGATTTGTATATCAATTTTAACTCTAATAGTTTAATAGAGGAGAAACATTTATTGAGTTTGATGAAACTGTAGCAACCCTTATTTTTGTTTTATGTTTCCAAAGTTCTCAATAAGTAAGTTAAGCATGAAGAAAATTATTTTATTTTAATAAATTACCACTTAAAACTCTGAAAATATCCAGAAGACACAATAGCTTTTGCAAGGATTTTGTGAAGAAGTGATTTTGGTGCTTTCCCTTAACAATATTAGAATAGACTTGAAAAATAATACACATGTGTGTTATTCAAAGTTCTAACTTTGGACTGATGCTAATAAGACTCAGCGTAAATAAAGGGGTTAATTAACTCTAAGTGTTATAGTAATTTAAAACTGTAATAATTAAAGAACTATTCAAAAAGAATTTTTGATACACATACTACATGAAAAATAATTTTAAATCATAGTTCTCTCATTAGTTTAGCCACCTGATTCTTAGGGTTGAAATTACTCCTGATGGTTTTTCATTTTTTTCAACATTTGATCATTACCCTGAATATAAAATGAATATTTATATGATAATTTCTGATAACTTTTTTATTAAGTTTTACAACTGGACCCTAAAATTTTTAAAAGAGATTAGGTCACTCTTGGTAATGAACTAAATAAAACCTTACTGATTTAGAAGACTAAAGGCTCACATTATGCTCAAGCTAGAATACCCTAGAGGAAGTAGAGGAGCCCTGAATTACAAGTCCTTGCAGGGCCAGTCTGGGGAGAAATCAACACTTCAGTCATTGTCATATCACAGGAAAGAGAACTGGCAAGAATTTCATATCCACTACTCGATATTGTGACTTCTGCATGATATTTCCTACTTTCCTCCTGATCCATTGGCCTGAATAATCAATCCCTGTTTTTAGAAGGAAGAATAAACAGGCAGAAGAATTTGTTCTCTTAAATACTATTTTTGTGTCTGATTCTAGCATTGTCTCCCATATAGAGTCAATAGGGAAGGTTATAAATTTTTAGTGGTTTGTGCAAAGTCAACTAGTAATTAATTGCAACATCAGGATTCAGACACATATTTATGCACTCCAAATTCAGTATTCTTTCCACTACTCTAGCTTAACTGTATTCAATCTGCATCATACAAACCCACATCTACAGCAAAAATTTGTACTGACTTGTATGTACCAGCCATAATTTATTCCTTTCTTAGTCCAGTAACTAGTTAAAACTTTGAAAACTAATTTCTAATGTAAAATGTGACAAGAAGTAAGTTTTATACTGAATTCAAATTTTTACTCGAATCTTCTCCTCTTTAGCTACTTCAGTCTCTGACTGCCTGCTCTATAACTACACATTCCTGGATTATCCTCAAACTTTAAATAGCTCTTATTTGTAATATGTAAAAAAACCCTAAAAGCCTTACCTCATTAATGTGACATCAATCACATGGTTCTCGTTGCCTCAGTGTAAGTGATTTCTTTCGGGTATAAAAGAAAATTGTACATAGCAAGTTAAAAACTGTAAGAAGATTGCATTCAAGATTATTATAATAGATTTAGGATTATTGCAATAGGAAAGAAACATTGACCTCAACTCCACTAAAATAAAAGTAGGCAAAGTTTTAAGTGTATAGTGAAGGTTAGAAGTGACCGAGACTTCAGCAGGCAGGATTGGGGAAGACCGAGGAGCCACCCTTTTTTGCCTAATTGACACTTACTGAGGTTGATCTCTTACCTTTCAATAGAAACTGAAAGTTACAAACTCTACCTTTTGCATTATTATTTCACTTAAAAGGTGTGATTCTCAGATCCTTGAGAAAGCTACTCTTATGTTGGCAAGAGGCTGGGAGATTTACACTTGCAATGAACAAAAGATTAATATACAACAGGAAATTTTCTGAAGAGGCTGTAAGAGATTTGTCTAAAGTTTAATCATGATGAAAAGAAAAGTAAAGCTATGCGGATCACAAGTCCTCTTGTCTCTTCGCTGTACCATGATGACAACTGCTTTCCTGTTTCCGAATCTCACCATTCTGATCTATGCACTTTCTTATCTCCTTTGAATAATGAGTAACCCCTGATCTTCCTAAGGTTCTCATACAAATATAATGTTTTAACTATGGACTACCTACCACTTAACTCACTCTGCATACCCTGTCCTATGGCCAACATTGATCTCCTCACCACTCTCCAAGACATATATTTTCACTCTATTACTTTGCACATTTCACTATTTCACTCACTTCTCTTAGAATGGCCTGTATTCCAATCTCTCTGTCTATGTTTCTCTCCCTCGGTCCACCCCCACCTCTCTCCAAAGAATCAAACTCAGGACCTCACCAGGCGGGTGTTATATCACTGAGCTAAATTCTTGACCCTGCATTCTTTTACAAGAACCTGAAGACCAGTTTCAGTTCCATCTGTGTAATGAAACCTCCTCATATCTTCTAGACAGAGTCAAACTCTCCATAAAACACTGGGACTCCCATAGCACTAACAAATATCTGTCTCTCAATAAACTTTACCAGGTTGTTCCCACAGATTTATTCATAGCGCTCCCTCCCCCTTGGGTCTTGCACGCCACTAGGACCAAGACTCTGCATTATTCAGCTTTGTAGCTTAGTTCTCACCAGCTTTTCTATTGCATAATAATTACACAGGGAAAGTTTTTAGAAAGTTCTTTGATGTATAATGTTTAATAGAAAATGGTAAAGTGACTTTACAATTTCTATTGTTTAGAAAAATAAATCATGTGAGTATATCCAACAAGTGCGTAGCCTTTTCAATCTATGAACAGGGATCTGAGATTCATTTCCTTGAGATCATATACTTGATAAAGTTGCAAGCATTAGAGTTGTTAATGCCAGCGTGATGGGTGTGATGTAGACATTGCCAAGAGATCCCCCAAACCTCAACAAATAGCTTCTGGGAGAAGAGAACACTTCATGGTAGGCTGGAAGTGAAGGGAACTAATTCAGACCAACTCGCGAGATGAACGCAGAGGAAAGCACAGACACGTGGGGAAACAGAGCACTTTCTGGGAACTACAAGTAATTGAGTATTCATGGAGCATAAAATGTGAATATATGCTCTGAGAGGATGAAACGAGACAGAGAAAAAAAGATAAGGCTGAACTAATTAGACAGGGAAAATTCATAAGGATTTGCAGTGTCATCTAAAGCAATTTGGAATGTATCCCGTTGTGAGGAAGAAACCAAAGCTTCCAGTGTTTATAGGACTTGTTCAAGGTCATGGAACTGGGTAATGGGAGGAGTAGGTAGAATCCTGCTCACAGCTTGATTCCTAACGAGTGTTTGTTTCTTCAGAATATGTTGTCATCAGTAATTAATTAACACTGAATCTTATAATCCCAATGAGATACAGCGGTACTTGCTTCATTTTCCGAGAGTAGGCCGAGTGAGAGATTGGCGCATTTAAGGCCGCTACGCAGGCCTTTCGAATGATTTCACTGGTGCTTATTTTTCTCTCTTAATAAGTTATATGTGAGTGACTTTTAAAACAATACACCAGTATTGCACTTAAATCTGGCTTGAATATAGCACGTAAATTTCAAACATAAAACTCCATGAAATATTTGTAATTTACGTGAATCTGCTAACCATGATAGGAATACCTGATAAACATACTGAAAAGACAATGTAAAATACAGACACACAATATAGGAAGAGGTGAGGCAATATAGTTTCTGAGACTAGCTTACTGACTGACACACACACACAAATATATGATATGATAGCCCTACGACCATTAAAGAGTACAAAGAAAAAAGGTGACTAATAACTTTGTCAAGTAATAATTATTTTAGACACATATGACAGTTTTCAAGTAGAATGCCTGCATGCACATTGTAATTAAAAATCTCTTTTAACATGTATCTCTTTTAATACATATTTCTTGAAAAAAGCTTTAATGATTAATGCAAAAATAGTCTCAAAGACAATGCCTAAATGAAGTTATAGTAATGCTCTCTGAAAGTAGTTAATGCTCAGAGAATTTATCATGCTCCTGTTGTCCTGTATCCCAAGGATGATCAGTTTGCCTGCGAAAGCTTTTGAAATTATTTTCAATTCTTTGTCTTAGGGACATGAGGAGAAGCTGGGGCATAGTGAGATAATTTTAATAGTATTTTCCCTCTCCTAGGATAGGAATTCACTTTAGAATTCTTCCTCTTTAGTGATAAATAGTACATGTTTTGATCAAAATAATATGAATAATAATCCACAGCAGGACTCTACCTTTTCTTTAAATTAACTTGCTGTCTTCTTTTTTTATTCAGTCTAACTGCTTTGCTATTAGGAATGGATGCTTATAAACCTTTGAGTTAAACTCTGAAGGAAGTACAGCTTCCTGCTGGACTTTTTGGCAAGGTTCTTCTTACCAATTAACACTTTTATACCATCAGAAGGAATGGTTAAAGATTATGGTTTTTATTTCTTCTTCCACATTGTCTACAGAGAACAAGCATATTTATTACATCACCAAACTAGCTGAAGATTATTATGTTTAATATTTTATTTATCTCTTCTATACCGATTGTTTGAAAGCAATGCTATATGGTTTATAATTTACATATGAATTTAGAGTGCTGAATATATTTATTTTATAAATACAGTTTTGTTTCTATGAACAGTGGGATCTTTTGCTGCTGTTAATTTCTTAGCGCTTGTGGTAAAATTAGAAGCCTTCTATTCTACTAAATTCAAGTTATAGAAGTTAAATTTTCATGTGAGATATATTTCTAGGTCCATTTGATCTTTACTTTAATAATATTTATAGATCGAGATTTCTAGCAATGCCTCAGTTCACAGATCAAATATTGCTTTTCATTCCTCGCTTCCTGCTCAGATTTCATATTGTTTACTATTTCACTCTTTAAAATACTATTGAAACACAACTACTTGAACATCAGTCATTGCTGAATTTCTTCCTTGTTTTTGCTCATCTATGTGTCCGAGGAGTTCATCCTCGGCTGTCTTCCCACTTGTGTTTTCTTTCCTGTGCTGCCCAACTATGCGCGTTACTTCTCCAGTTACCACAAATAACAGAAATTCACAGATCGACCTTCTGGCCACTGCCATTGACTCCTTTCCAGCTCTGCCTCTTTCAAAGTCAGTTTAAGCTCTTCTTATCTCAGATGAGTTCTACTTAGAACCTGATGACCTGACAAAGTGAAATGATCATTCACCACTAACCCTAAATCTGATCTTCTCTCTACACTGTTTTCTTGCTAGGACTTTTTCTTCCTATCCTGTGAGGGTTTAGATCTAAAAATGCTCCCCGAGAGTCTCATAGGTTCAGTGATGACGTTTCCGGAAGGTGACTGGATCATGGGGGTGCTACACTCCACTGTCATTTGTGCAATCATGATTATATTAAATTAGAGGATGGCAATAGGAGATAGGGCCCAGCTGAGAAAGTGAGTCACTGAGGGCGTGGCCTGATTCTTGTCCTTAGCTCTCTGCTTTCTGGCTACCACTGGTTAAGTACCTTCTCTTCCCTCTGTCCTTCTGCTATACGGTTTGTGCTCCAGAGCCAGGTGAATCATGGGCTGAATCCTCTGAAATGTTGAGACAAACTTCTGTTCCTTTAAGTTGCTCACTTCAGGTACTTACTTCTAGTGATGATAAAGTGACTCATGTATGCTCCATAGCAAGCCACCAGCAAGATGTATAGGATTTAATTTCCAATCACTTTCTTGATCCTTATCATTCTCTCCATTGCAATGATTTAGATTTGGGTCCCCAACATTTTTCTTGCAGATTATTATGACAGCATCCTAAGTAACTTCTTGCACATCTTACCCCATCTGCTCCTTGCTTAGGATATTTCAGTGGTTTTCTTCAGTCACAAACGTATCATCTTTTCACTGTAAACAATTATGCATGGTCAGCATTAGCTAAGTGATAAAATGATCTAATCAACATAATCAGAGATTTTTTGGTTTAACTAACAGATTTTTAAAGTATTACTTCTTACTATTCTTTGTAGCAGGACTCAATACATTTGTCAATTAGGTACCAGGGCTCAAAATGTGAGATAAAAATATTTTTATTCAGTTTATAAATACAACTTTCATTCAAAAATACTACTGTAACTATTGGACTAAGAGATAATACTGTTACACTGTTAACTAACAGCAATACTTACAATACTAGAAACAATAGTTACAAATACTAGGAACAACATTTACAAATCCATGTAAAATTTAATAATTTTTTTATCAAATTAGTTATCTACTCTGTCAATTATTGATTTTTAATTTTAGAGCTAAGAAGCAGAATAAAATTGTCTTTGTATTTACGAACACTGAACAGGAGCTCCACAAGACTGCACATTGTCTGTTTTGGGAGATGTAATTTCTTGTTTGCTTTGCTTTGATCCTGAGACTACATAACACTGTATATTAATGCCTCACATTCTATCACTCAGATGAGAAAATCAGATTATAACAATTTCCAATGTTATGTTAAACATTACTCACAAAAAAAGGGAAGAAAATTTCCAAACACTTTAGATACGTGATGTCTTCTTACCACAACTAATATAATCCAAGGGTTTATTTCAATCATAATACTGATTAAAAACTACTGACCCACATTTTTTAAAACACAATTTACATTCATTTCTATATGCTCATAATGTTTTACCAGCTATTTGGAAGCTGATAAAAATAGAGTAATACCTCTAAAACACACCGGTTCTCATCAGTTTTAAGTAGACTGACTTTTCATTTTTTTTTAAATTGAAATTCAGTGTCATTTCTAGGGCTTATAGAATTTTTTTTCAAATTCTGGCATTTTAATCACTGAGACAGACTATACATGAAACATCTAGATTTAAATTTTTAAGTTCCCTCAATAATGCATGCAATATTAATTTTTAACACATTCTTCTTAGAATGATTTGGTTTCCATGTATTGCATGTTTGATCAGTTTCATAATTCCAGTGATTCTGTTCCACTATACCATTTCTCTCCACCATATCAAGCCAATTATTTTATTTTCATAAATTTGCTTCTTATGTCAGCTATTTCCATTTTCTGGAAACAAAGCTTCAATTAAGATGTTGGTGTATTAGATGTCATTCTTTGCAACTGTAAAGCTATAGATTTAGTTGACATCTATTTGGTTCTTTGCATGCAGTCAAAGTCAAGCTTTGTAGAAAACTAAGCCCATGAAGCAGTGGTTTTCTACAGTGTGGGATTCCAGTTCAGGAGCAGAAGCTAACCCCCAGGTTTTCAGCATGATTACATTTATCTATATTTAAAGTACAAAAGAATCAACATGCTGGAAAGTAATTGCTCTGTTGCCATAGGGAAAGAGATTAGGAAAACTCTGAGGCAGAAACTGCCTGAGTAGAAACCCTTTTTATTATCTACTCTAAACCATAAATGACTCCACTCATAGCCTGATAAATAATTATGTCGTGAACGGTTGGGTCAGAGGACTTCAGCAAGATTGCTAACAAGTCCAACTATTAGAAACTTTCTACCCTCCTAAGGTCAGAGTCTCTCTTTTAGAAGTGTCCATCTGACAGCACTAACTGCGGTGCAGATGCTAATGCACACGGCAGGGAAGGACAATTACCAGAACCATTCATTTGCTGGGTGATCTCTAAGGCCTCTCCTAACTTTAAAATTCTATGCCTGTGTCTAAATTAGAGAGTCATTTTCATTTGAATTGACAAAGCTAATAATATATTTTAATTAAGATATTTTCTTTTCATTAAGTGATTGTGTGTCAGAACAGAGAATTATGTTAATGGCAAATCCAAAAATCTGTCTATAAAGCCAAGGTCGAGGAGCAGGCACAACTTCCACCGGTGACCAGGATCTCTCTGAAACAAGTCTGCTGACAGAACCTGGGCTGAGACCTCTGCAAGCTGAGCAAGAAAAACAACAAACATATAGAGAAAGCCAGATGGGAACAAGATAAACATAGAATAAACAGATAACAGAAACAGGTGTGATGAAAAGGAAGACAAAGCCAGCTCTGGTGGGTACAGGCCTAATCCTATTTCCCTGTTGGTGCCCTTGAGTTCTTCTCCTCATCAGCTTTGCTTGGGAGCAAACTCTCTGAAGCTCTATTTATTCCAGGACTGTAAAAGTCCTCGAACTTTTAATCCACATGCCATGGCAGAAATCTTTGAAAATCATGTGAAGAAACAATTCTTAGAGAATTTGAGTATACCACAGGCAATTCATAAAAGCCGCATTTGGGGTTTAGTTTAGTGTGAGGCTCTTTCGTGGACTCACTTTTTAGATACTAAGCATCCTTGCCTTTTTCTACTTCAGAACAAAGGCTGCCATACTGGAGCTGAGGCACAATCCCAGTTGTCAGGCATTTGACCAAACGAAAACGAAATCGTTAGGTCCGGTAAGTAAATAATGAATTTCTTCAGCCTCTCTATTATACATAAACTACGAAAGAAATATGACCATCAAGTCTCAAGTCACCCTTTCAACACTGTACAAGCCAATTATTATTTCTGACCACAGGGGCCTCCTCCTAATCCCTTGCTGCCTTCATGTCAGAATCATAGGCTATCTCACAGCAACTCTTAAAATTGTTTTCTTCTGTGATTTAACTATTTAATGGAATTTATTACTTTAGGTTTGACTTTTTTTTTTCCACTGTCTAATCCACTAACTTCTTGAGGAAACTATCCAAGACATTTAAGGTATCCACAGTAGCCTCTTACGGTTTTGGAGGGGGTAGAGGTTAGTCTTTTCATGCCCAGTGCTGCGTTCCCAAAAGTGAACCCTATAAACACTTATTGAATGACGAGATGACAAGCAGAGGCGGGTAATTCCTGCTCTGATGTAGCTGGTAAGTAGATATTAACATTACTGAAACCAAGGAGCAAAGAAAATAGATTTGAGGCAAAAAGATGTTCTATTCGAAAATGTTAAATATTTTGCATTTGTGCAATGTTTGTTTTATAACTCCATTGATATGTATTTCTTCCCTTAGATGTTAAGTTCCATGATGAAATTAATCCTACTTTTATATTTGCTACCAAATAAGCAATGGCGGAGCCATGCATGAAATCTACCTAAGTGTTCAAATGATTTTGACTGAGTAAACACTATGTCAATTCCTTAATAATATTACATGTATACTCCTTTTTATTAGTACTCAGGAAACAACCATTATAAAGTTAATAAAAATGAGAATATACAATTTTTTCTATTAAATTAGTTCAGAAAGCACCAAAGCACTTTAGTTAATTCATTCCGCTGAACAAAACTGTGAAATAGTTGCTATCATTGTGCTTACACTACAGGTAATGACAGAGACACAGACGGGTTAGTAAGTTGTGTTTGGTTAAGTAGCTAGCAGATATTGGAGCTCAGATCCACATACAAGCAGTTATTCTTTAGAGGACGCTGTTACTATCAGATGCTTTTACCTCTCTTTTGTAAGGATAATACTTTAAATCTACACTGGTGAGCACATGTACAAAGCAATTGACAAATGAATAAAGAAATGAAAGAAAATAAGTATGTACAAACTTTGGAATAGAAGAAGCATGGAAAAATGAGAAAGAACTCAATTGGTAAAATTGAAATGTGTAGGGAGACATATGAATATTGGAAAGAGGAGAAAAGGAGAAACAAAATTTTAAGTAGCTCTGAAAACAGCATAAATATTCATTTAAGAACATGATGCTACCAACAAAAGATCTTTAATTACCAAGCTCTTTCAGTTCTTCCAAATGAAAGGGAGCCTGAACAAATTAGAATTAAACAAGAGGGTGGGGTTGAGCGAATGGCTTCAAAAGAAACTCTGCAAGTAAAATTAGAGGGACACAGCCATGGATAACTCATGGACAATGGTAAATCATGAGGACTAAACACAAGTTTCAAGCTTTGACCTTTGAAGGCCAGACCCAAGATAACAGAAATATGTGAGAATTCAAATCTTGTTTCATTGTGTGTGATGATGAGGTCATTTGTGGCATTTTTTATTTAAGATACTTTGTGCATCTTCAACTTTTTTAACAAAAAAAATCTTCAACTGGACACAGTTTTTAAGTTTAGAGCTAGAGTAGGCTGCCCACTTACATGTTCCATGACATTTTTCTCTAATATTTGACACCTTTATAATTACTTGTTAAGTGTCTACTTTTCAAGTGCAAATATCATAGAAAGTGGTCCATCTACGTGTTGTGCAACTGTTTTGCCAGTGCCTGGCAAGAGTGGATGCACAATAACTCATTAGAGGAATTAATGAAAAGAGGTGAAGAGAATATTCCAAACATATTCTTTATTTCTATATTATTAAAATCACTGATGATACATGCAAGAACAAGTTTCGTGTGAGCACTGTGTCAGAAAGTATAAAAGGTAAAGAAAAGAATGATAAATAAAACACTGAAAGTTCAAATTTTATTTCCAAAACATCAGATGAGTTGGGAGAGGAAATGGTAACAATTAGTTAAAATAAAAGTGCCCTGTGCTCGTTGCCAGGTACTCACTGACTTGAGTGATTGCGAGCTGTAATAATTGCAGCCTTGTTAAAAATGGGATATTAAGGAAGGACTGCAGTAAATGTTGCATTGAAGTTCTTTGAAAATATCAAACATAAGTCACATATTTTTGTTTCTGTAATGAAGCAAAATGGAGATTATAAAATTATTACTTATATCACAATGCATTTGATAAATCTTATTTTAACTTCTATTGCCCAGAAAGCACTGTGAACTCCTCAAGGCCATTCTTAGGTACAGCACAGCCCTACTCAAGGACAAAGGTGGCAAGGTTTTTAAACCTCCCCAAAACACGGAACCACCTGGCAGCCTCCCAGTCAGTCAGCTTGGCAGAGAAATGTCTGGAGCTTGAATTTGACCTGGTTTTCTCTCTGGAAAATCTCATATTCGAGTTAACCCTAAGATATCCCAGAGCTAATCCTCCTACAGGACTCAAGAGAATAAAAAAAAAAATAAAAAAGGATAAAATTGATCTTCCTTTTCACTTAAAATTCTTCCAAGGACAAAGAAAGAAAGGTTTAAAAGTTTTTTATAATAAATGTTGTTCTCCTCTATTTAAAAAATCATTCTCCATAGACTCTTTCCCAAGTGAATTTTAACACAAAACCAAAACCACTATCCTTTTTCTTCAACAACAGTGTTGAATATTAATTAGTATAAGTCACTCAGAAACAGATGAGGGTAATTTAAAAATTGGAATGTTAACTCATTTTGAATCTTTGGCACTCTAGGGATCTGGACTAGATAGGAACTTCCTTATAAGTGTATCTAGTCCTATGACACATGCCCTTTTACTCTCTTGAAAACATATTCGAATTGTAGATTGAAATAATATATCGAAGGATTTCAATTTTATTCAACATTCACTTTCTTGAAAGAAGAATTAAAATGCAGCAGATTACTAAGTGTATTGGAATAAGCATAATAGCTTTACTTAGTTAGAAGTCATTGGGGCTAAGATTTTTGTATAATGAGTATCTCTAACAATTAGGCTGGTGAGAAGGAAATGAATTAAATGTTATCATTTAATAATGCATAAATGTCACAATGAGGCCTTTAGTTCCTGTTTCTAGCATTCAAAATTGGGGTGGGGGTGGGGATAAAGAAGAAAGGCCCTTGAAAAGAATTTGGAGTACGGTTCTGATGAGTAAGGCAATCAGTATTCAAGTTCTCCTTTTGTGTTTGCCAGTTACCTTCATAATTTGTCTCACTAAAACATTTTTTACTTTCATACACAAAGTTCCAATTTTTCCTGAGTGTGTGCATTTGTCAAAACTGAAATATGAGATTATTTAAAGTCTTCAGCCATGAAAAATTAGGTTAATTTGACAGAAATTATGAAGGCAACTCCACAAACTGTAAGGATTTTTAAACTAAGAATCAGACAGTACAGTATGATTTATGGTATCAAACAATTTGTGCAGCTCCAATTACTAAACTACAGATAAAAGAGTTCTTAGATGAATTTTTAGAAGAATTTTTGGTGAAATATACGAATGTTCTCCTCTATATGGTTTTGCCAGTAACTGATTACAGACTGTTTTGCTAGGAAATATTTTGAAGACAAAGTTATTGTAAAAGTCCATGTACAATAGACTTGAGAACCATCTAGAACCAATACATGTCTGCTCCACTGAGACATGTTTCTTTTCTCTCTCTCAGCACAATTGATTGTTACTTTCCACCCATTGTTACATTCCACCCATCCTACTAGCACCATCCCTCTGCTTGAGATTAATTCCCCTTTTGCCTAATTGTAACATGAACATGTTCTTTTGAATATTTTTGTCACCCTAATTTTTCTTACGATCATTATGCTGATATTCTTAGAAAATTGCCTTATTTTCTAACATACAATTAGTTTTGGGTTCATTTCAACCATTGTTTTCATTTTTTATTTTAAAAACACCTAGCATGGTTAAAGTACAGATTCATTACTCCTTGGTCAAGTATTTGCTTGAATTAATTAGCTGTAACCAAGATGATATGTGCATCATTTGGCAAAAATAAGATCACAAAAACTTATCTACTATAAGTAGAACTGGGTTTACTGAATACTGCTAAGAAATTAAATGAATCAAGAACATTTTTATTTCGAGGAAAAAAATGACATTTGTGGAGAAAAACAAGTTCTCTGAATGTATAACCAGTTTCTGTTATATTAGATTTCTACATTTTTCATCTAGAATTAATTTTAAAATATGGAAATATTATATTTTATGTGACATTTGAGGTATAATTATTTGAGCAAATCCATTTTTGTCCATTATCATGAAATAATGTTTATTCTACTGTAGTGTATCCTCACTTTATAATCATGAATATTCCAGTTACTTTGGTACAGATCAAATCAAATACAAACACTTAAAAAATATTTAAATGTCTCACATGATGATTCAGTATAATTATGACCATTAAAAATAGAATAGATTGCCAATGGAAAATGTATTAATTCTTATAATGTCTTTCTTTCAACATGTCTTTTAAATGCATACTACCAATCTCAGTCTGGTTTTTGTAATCCTTTATTTCTTGTTAGAGTATTCAATTTACAAATCAAGTATATATTTGCTAAAGCCATGTATTTCTATACTCTTTTTCTTTATTCTTTTGATTGTTTTAAGCCAATATTTTATTTGATGAGGGCAGGAAGCAATATTTCTTTTCTAAATTGAATTACATATGCATTCAATAGGCTTGGTCTGAACCTCAGACATATTATTGCCCATTTGTCTTCTATTACTCTCATTAAAATTCTACACATATTTTCCAAACTAACATTCTGAAATGCTGTGTATATTTAATATTCATATCATAAAATAACCAGTTTATTTCTCACTTTCTCCTTTTCAGGTTGACATTTTTTTCAGACATATTTCCTCAAAAGGTATTTTCCAGCTCAAATAACTATAAAAGTAAAAATTTTTAAATTAATTGTAAAATAGTATTTATAGATTTTCACTGCTACAATAAGCATATAGATAAAAAATATAAGCACTGGCTAAAATATGAACAAAGCATGTTCCAATTGATGCATCATTTTATTACATCATACTGCAGATTATTACAACATACAAGTATACCTTTTGTCTTCTTCATTAATAATATCTATCCTTTTTTGTCTCTAAATTATTGTTTATCAACTATGGAAATTTCAAGTAAAGTATAAATCAATTGATGGATTGTAAATAAGTTATCAATATTGCATTTGATAACATCATATGAAATGTTACTTATTTCTAAATCCACTACATGGCAAAAAAGAAGAATATGGGAGAAAGTAGTATTAACATAGGAAATAAATTGACCTGTTTGACACATACGATCTAAAACACCAACTTCAAATCTTACTTTAAAATATAAAAACTCGGGGGAAACCAGAAGCAAGAGCGTCAACTGAGATCCGCGCCATGCTGGAACTTTGGGCGCCAAGCCAACCAGTAAGCAGCCTGCTGCCTACCGGGTCGCGGGCTTAGAATCAAACATACCACACACACCCCCGAACAATTGGGATCCAGGGATATGGATATCTCTTAGGAGGTGACCATATTTGGTACAGCAAGTCGGAGGAGTTTCCTTCTACTATCTCTGAAGGCAGATATTTTTATCGCCGTTTTGCTTTGTCCTGATTAACGGTGTTGCTCTATTCAATACTGTGTTGATGTGCTCTATAATGTTGTGTATTTCTTTGATTTTGCTCTACCTAGTAGAAGAACAACTATTGTGAAGACAACGAGATATACAATGTTGCCTGTTACTGTTGTCCTGGTGACCTGCTGTGATGTTCTGTGCCAATTTCACTATACTGTCTCAATTGGCTTTATTCCATCCTTTTTTTCTGTTTGCAGCTTCACTGTGTGTTCACTTTGTATGCCTTAATTTTGTAACATGAACAGCTATTTCGGGGAGTATGTGGTTTGTCAACTAGTGATTTGTGAGTTTTTTTGAGGTTTTGTATTGTTTCTAACCTTTTTTCTGTATTGCTTTTTTTTCTCTTTAAATTAAATTAGAAAAAATATAAAAACTCTAACTTTACAATCTTGTAACCCACTTATAGTAGAAATGGTTGTCCACTTTTGCAAGTCTTGTGTGATCTCTTTACAAAATGCCTTACAAAATGCATACACAGTACTTCAAGAATTCATATATCATTCTGTGGAAAGGTCCTCTCAGTCACTAGAGATTTAATGTTTGTGCTCCCAAAGCTTTAGATTTTTATTCTTATTAGTTTCAGTCATCACTAGATTTTCTTGGAAAACTGATACTTTATACTTTTAGATAACATATTGTTACAAAGTAATGTGAATGCAACCCCTGGCAAAGAATTATTTACACACATACAATAAGAGTAATATTAGTTAAAAGTTACAGTGAAATTATTTTCCTTAACTCAACAGCATGAAATTGAAGACAGTATAAAAGACAGGCATTCCGAAACTAATTGCTGGCTCTTTAAGTTCTGAAATCTCTGAACTGTATGATGCTTCTCATCCTTTGTTCTTATCTTTAAATAGGAAATTATCTTCAATTGATTAGCCAAATGCATAAAATATTTTTGTCAGAGATTAGAGTTACATAAGGATGTATTTATATATCTTTCTTTTTATCTTCTTCCCACTCTCCTACTCTGTCATTCTTTCATGTCTTTATCTACTGTATATTTACAAAAACTTGTTCAGGTACATTAAGTCTATTTACAATAGGAAGTACAAAGCAAGGTTCCTGCTATATAGAACTCAGTTTTTCTATGCTAGACTGTATAAAGAAAGCCTAACTTTGAGAAAGTATGTATATATATATATATATATATATATATATATATATATATATTTTTTTTTTTTTTTTTTTTTTTTAGTCAAGAACTTGCCATGTAGTTCAGGCAGTCTCAAATCTCAAATTCAGGGTGATCACCTTGCTTTGGCCTTCCAAGTGCTGGAATTATGAGCATGAACCACCACCATGCCTCCTGTATGTGCATTTTTGGAGTCACTCTAAACACTTTATTTAAAATGATAACTTATTTCAATTAATTGGTTCCTGTGTATTTTTTCTATTCACGCTCCAGATTTGCTCTTCCCTTGGAAAATAAGAATGACAATGCTCAAGAAATATGTAATTTCTTTTTCTAAAAATAGAAATCTAAGCTTGTATTAAAAAGCAAGATAAAGTGATATTTAGGACCAGGTTGTTTATAAAGAGCTAACTTGTAGCAAGTAGGATGATATTTCTTACTTTCCTTATGTATCTAAATCAAACACTTTCCAACTTGACCTGATAGGGTATGAGAGGGGAATACTATAGATTTATTTATTACTTATTTATTTTTAACTATGCTTATTGTTACAATATAGGAATGTATAATGGTCACAGTCATCATAGGGAATATGTATTGATTTGTGTTTATTTCTCTCATATTATCCTCCCCATCCTTTAACCCTTCTTCCCCTCCTTATTTTTAATTCTTTGTTTCCATTTTTTTCTCATTTTTCCTTTCAGTTGTTTCCTTTCACCTATTTTCTCCCTAGTTCCCTTTGTTTTTAAAAATTTTTTTCTTATTTCACAATATCTGTTCTAGGATTTGGTTCTTGTTTACACTTTCAGTTTCTCAGAGCAGCGAGAGAATGGGGTATTTAAATCAGGTATGAATCAGGTGTGTCTGATTTACCTGGGTATGATTTCATGATCTGTTCATTTAGCAGTAAATGTGTCACCCACCCTTTTTAGTGACTGAATGGTATTCCATTATTGAAAAACACACCTTTTTATTCATTCATCAGTTGATGGGCATTTGGGTTGTTTCCAAGATTTAGGTATTACAATCTGTGCTGTTAAAACATGGGTGCACATATATTGCTGTAGTATGATGCTTTTAATTGTTTTTGGAAGATACCAATAAGGGGAATAGCTGGATCAAATAGGACCTTTAGTCCTAGATTTTTGAAGAATCTCCACACTGATATCCATAGTGCTTGCACCAGTCTGCATGCCCCCCAACAGTGGAGAAGGGTTTCTTTTCCCCCTCAGTTCTGTTAGCTTTTGTTATTGTTTTTTTGATACTACCCATGCTTTCTGGAACGAGATGGAACCTCAATTTTGCTTAAATTTGCATCTCCCAAATAACCAGTGATGTTGAACATTTTAAAATATGTTTATTTGATACTTGTACTTCTTCATCTGAAAAGTGTGTATTCATCTTAGATGCCCATTTTTGGATTGGGTCTTTGAATATAGGGATCTGATTATTTTCAATTTTTTTTAATGTGTTCTCGGTACCATTTGTCTGAGAAGCAACTGGCTAAAATTTTTTTCCACTCTGCGAGTTGGCTTTTCACTCTATGTGATTTCTTTTACTGAACAGAAGCTTTTTTGCAAGATGAGATTCCAGATGTTGATTCTTTGTAGTATTTCGCATGCAATCTGAGTTTCGGTTTTGAAGTCTTTACCCACACAATATGTCTTCCAGAGTTTTGCCTATTCTCTATTCCAGCTGATTATGTGATTCTGTTTTAATATTTAGATCTCTGATCCATTTTATCTTTAGTTTAGTGCATGGTGATAGACATGGGTCTAGTTTTAACCTCTGGTATATAGACAGCCAGTTTTTCCAGCATCATTTATTTAAGAGTCTATCTTTCTCACAGTGATAAAGATAAAGTGATTGAGTGTGTTTTGAGTTGTTTCTGCATCTTCTAATCTGTGCCATTGACCCCCCACTCATACACTTTTCCCTGTAACACACTGTTTTCAACATGGTAGCTCTGTATTATAGCTTCAAGTCAAGAATTATGATGCTCTGTGTCTTCCATTTGTTGCTCATTCTAGATCTCTTCTGGTTCTAAATCAGTTTTAAAATTGTTTTCTCTAATTCTGTTAGGTATGATAATGTTATTTTGATGGGAATTGCATTAAATCTGTATAAAAATTTGGGGAGTATGGCAATTTTTCACTATGTTGGTTCTTCCTACCTAACATCAAGAAATATGTTTCTGTTCTCTGATATTCTTTTTGATCTCATTTTTCAGACTCCTATATTTTCCAATGTAGAGATCTTTTACTTCCTTTGTAGATTGATTCCCAAGTATTTTATGTTTTTTTCAATGCCATTGTGAAAGGTGCATTTTCCTTTGTTTCTCTCTCAGGGAATTTGTTATTTGTGTACAGGAATGCTATTGATTTTTTCAGTGTTGACTTTGTATCCAGTTATGTGAATGAATGTGGTTATTAAATCTAGAAATATTTCAGTGTAGTTTTTGGAGTCTTCTATATAGATCACTACTTTTTCTGAAAATAATGATATTTTAACTTCTTCCTTTTTTATCTTTATTCCTTTTATTTTTTTCTTTTGCCTAAGTGCTCTGGTTAATGTTTCCAGATCTATATAAAATAGTGAAAGTGGACATTCTTTTTTTTTCTTTTTTAAAAAATTTTACTTAAAGAGAAAACAAAGCAAAACAGAAAAAAGGGTAGAAATAATATAGAATTTCAAAAAAAAGTAAGAAATCACTGGTTGATAAATTACATATTGTCCTCTTAGAAATAGTTGTTCACATTATAAAATTAAAGCATATAAAGTGGACATTCAAACAGTGAGGCTGCAAACAATTCTGTTTAACAATCCAACAAAAACTTAGTAATATGGTTATCAATTCTACACACTTATACATGCAGTTATATCTGTTAGAGCACATTCTTTGCCTCCTTTTGCTTTTTAAGTCCATTATTTGTTTAGTTATATCATGTTTCAGCTTGCTCAGTACCTTACTGATCTGCTTTGTTGTTGTTATTACCTTTTTATTCACCTTATATAATTCTGTTGTGTTGTTTTTGAGTTTTTCCTCATCCATGCCCCATGGATCAGCTTTGGTGGAGTTGGGAGTTTTTGCATGTATTTTGTTACCTTGTTTTCTCATATTCTACTGTTATTTAATTTAATTTTTTATTAACTTGGAGGTAGTAATATACACAGAACAGGATGGAATAAAGCCAATTGAGACAGTGTAGTGAAATTGGTACAGAACATCACAGCAGGTTACCAGGATAACAGTAACAGGTACCATTGTTAATGTCATTATCTTCACTATAGTTGTTCTTTCAATCAGGTATAGAAAAATCAAAAGAAGTACACAATATTATAGAACTTATCTAACCAGAATATTGAATAGAGCAATACCATTCATCAGCACAAAGCAAAGCAATGATAAAAATATCTTCAAAGAGATAGTAAAAGGAAATCCCCCTTACTTGCTCTATTACATATGGTCAACCTCCCAAGAGATGCTCAGATCTCTGGCTCCCACTTGCTAAAGAGGGGGAGAAGTGGGGGACGATGGCATGTTTGATTCTCAGCCTGCGCACTGGTAGGCGACAGGCTGGTTGCTTGTTTGCTCAGCACCCTAAGTTCCAATATGGTGCGGATCTCAGGAAATGTTGTTGCTTCTTGCCCTGTGGTGGCAGCGGCTTGTCAGACCACAGCCAGAAAGTGGACATTCTTATCTTGCACTTGATTTTATAGTTAAAATGCTCAGTTTTTGATCATTTAATATGATATTGACTATTAGTTTGTCATAGATGGCTTTTATCAGGCTAAGATAAAGACCATCTATTCTAATTTTTCATACATTAATTTTCATGAATGGGTGTTGGACTTTGTCAAATACTTTTTCTGCATCTACTGAGATAATCATGTGATTATCTGTTTATGTGGTGTATAACATTAATAAATTTGTATATATTGAGCCAACCCTGCATCTCTAGGATGAATCTTACTTGCTATAATCTTCTTGGTGATTTTTTGTGTTCTGTTTGTGAGTATCTTATTGAGGATTTTTGTATCTGTGTTCATTAGGGAGACTGACCTGAAGTTCTCCTTTTTGGTTGGATCCTTCTCTGGTTTTGATATCAGGGTAATTCCTGCCTCCAGGAATGAGTTAGGGAGCACTGCTTCCCTTTCAATGTTAGTGAAGAGTTTGAGGATTAATGGCTTTAGATTTTATTTAAATTTCTGATAGAATTCAGCAATGAATCCAACTGGATTCAGTCTTTACTTTGTTGATAAACTTTGAATTACATCTTCAATTTCATTAACTAATTTTGGGTTATTAAAATTTTTATAACTTCTTGGTTCAACTTTGTTAATTCATATACATCTTGGAATCTGTCTGTTTCTTCTATGTTTTCTGTTTTATTAAAGATTCTCAAAGTAGATATAGATTGTCTTCAGAATTTCCACAGTATGCATAATGATTTTACCCTTTTATTGCTAACTGCATGAATTTGAATCTTTTCTTTCCCTTTTGGGGATAAGGTTAACTAAGGATTTACCAACTTTATTTAATCTTTCAAAGAAACAACTGTTGGATTTATTGATTCTTTGTAGTTTCTTTAGTTTCTATTGCATTAATTTCTTCTGTGATCTTCATAATTTCTTCCCTCATATGGATTTTGAGTTTGACTTGTTCCTTTTCTAGCAACTTAAGGTGCAAAATTAGGTTTTTTATTCAAGCTCATGCTGTTTTTATGACATGAGAATTCACCACTATAAAGTTCCCTCTTGGGACAACTTTCCTTGTATTACTTAATTACTATTATATTTTATTGGCATTATTATTTAATTGTAGGCACCGTTTAATTTCTTCTTTAATTTTATCTGTGACCCATATGTGACCCAAGAAGGTGTTATTTAATTTCTATGTGTTTATGAAGCTTTTGTGATTTATTTTTCCATAGCTGCACTATGGTCAGCTAATATGCATAGGATAAACTCAATTACTTTGCATTCACTTAAGTATATAGTATGGGCTAGTTTGTGATGGAATACTCTATAAACATCTACTAAGTCCATTTGTTCACAGGTTTGGATCAATTCTGTTACTGCTTTGCCAATATTTTGTCTAGTTGATTCATTTATTTGAAACAGTAGGGTATTAATTTCCCTCATTACAGTTGTATTAGTGCTTATTTCACTTTTCATGTTCATTAATATTTGTTTTATGTAGTTGAGTACTTTTGTGTTTGTGCGTATGTATATGATCTTTATTTATTCTTATTAAAGTTTTCCTTTAACAATTATGTAGTGAACTTCTGTATCTCTTTTGATCATTCTTAGTTTCAAGTTCACATTGTAATACAACAGCAACCCTTGCTCTTTTATGGATTCCTGTTGCATGGAATATTGTTTCTACCGTTTTATTTTTCATCTATGACTTTCTTTTTTACTTAAATGTGTTTGTTATAAATAGTTTATTGATGAATCATGTTTCTTGATTTATTCTGCCAGTCTTTTTATTTTGGTTGGTGAATTGAGGCCATTTACATTGATAGTTATAGCTTATATGCATTGGCTTATCATTTCCATGTTTTCCTACTGTAGGTTCCCTGTTTTTCTGTGTTTGCTTGCTTGCCCTGCCCAGCATTTTCTTTAAATTGGTATTCTTGGAATCATGATCATTTTTATCTCTCTAGAATATCTGTCAGTGTATGTTGTGGAGTTGGTTTGGTGCTCATGAATTCATTCAGTTGTTCTTTGCCATAGAAATATCTCATTTCTCCAATTTCTCCAAAATTCTCTAATTTTGAAAGATAACTTTTCCAGGCAGATCAATCTGGGTTGGATGTTGTTTTTTTCAGGACTTAAAATACTTCACTCTATGTTCTTCTTGACTTAAGGGTTTGTGTGACAAGTCTGCTATGATTTAGTGGGCTTTCTGTTAATAGGTGATCTGGTTCTTTTCTCTAACAGATTTGTTCTGTTCTTGTTCGGAATTTCTGGGATCTTTCTTATTATATGACTTAGTGTGGATTTATTTGGGTCATGGCTAACTGGAGTTCTATGTACTTTGCTTATATGCATGTAAATTACTTTTCCATGCTTAGGAAGTTTTTGGTCATAATGTCTATTAACAAGTTTTTTTTGCATTATTGCACTGACTCTTGCCTTTTAATTGAGTCTAATCAATATTATGGTGTTCTTGCATTCTCTTGCAGCTAATGAGTTGTTTCTTCCTGGTCCCTTGTGTTTTTAAAGAGATGTTTCTTTTCATGATCACTAGCCACAAATCCTCTCTTTTAGGCCTGCTATTCTATCTCCTCTTTCATTAGTGTAGTTTTGCAAACTTTCAATGCAATTTTTAATTTCCTGGTTATTTGTTTTAATCTGTTTCATGTGTTTTAATCCTTTTCTATTCTGTACATTCTTGGGTTCCATCATTTTTGCATGCTTCTCTAGTTTTTGAATCTATGTGTACTATAGATTTTCTGAGTAAGCCCTTCAATATGAGTAGGTCTTTTACATGAGAGTCTCTTATCTGATTTCCTCCATTGCCTGATGAGTTTGTTTTTTACTTCCGTTGTTATCGTTTCAGAAGTCTCAGGTGTGTGGCTTCCATTTACCTGCAGCTCAGTGTCTCCTACACTTGTTCCGATTGGGCTGGAGACCTGGGGTTGCACTTAGCTTCTGCATCTTCTCATTTCCTATTTTTAAAAATTTTTGTCTGGTTTTCTCTGTTGATTCTTATGTTTTTATAGTAAATAGGTTTATCATTAGTGTCAAGGACTCCCTAAGAAATGCTGTTCTTCACAAATGTCTTCTAGGTGTGGGAGTTCTTAAATTTTGTGTTTGTTCCAAAATCCCAATTTACTAAGGGTGAGATATTGGTATCTATTTAGCTCAGCCCTCTGTCTTTGGTCTTGAGCAATAGTGATGGTTACTACCCCAGACCTTTCCAGTATAATATACAATGGAAATCAACTGATTACAACAGTTATGGCATCCTAGCTAAAGTAGTACAATTAGCAGTAGCAATACCATCAAGCACAGTTTAGAAATTCCAAGCTGCGGTAACTATTAATTTGGTACCTTTAACTATAGGAGCAAGATCTACAGTTACGTAAAAAGCGCAAGTTAATTTAGGAGCTTATATGCAAACATTCCCCTTGGCAGAATGGTTTTACCCTGTGGTGGGGAAATGTAAGAGGGACAATGAATAAAACAAATGTAAATGAAGAAGAGAAACATAGTAGAAACAAGGCTGCAAGATGAAACAAGGATGATCATGAAGTTTGGGGAAATTAAAGAAGAGAGCAGAAGAGAAAGAATGAAGGAATAAGCAAAGGGTTATCAAAGCCTAACAGAAAGACAAGAGAGAATGTCCACTCACATGAAAATATCATGAAATCATGCGGCACAATAGAGGAAAGGGAGAACAAAAAGCCAAATAGGTGAGAACAAAAATATAGGTAAAAACCAACCAAAAAGAGAAGGAAAAGGGAATAAACCAGCAAAGAAAGAAGAAAATAATAATATACAATAATATACAATAAATTTATCTGCTGCTGAAATTTATCTGCTGTCCACAGACAGCCCAGCACTGCTGGGTAGCCCCGCCTAGCCTGCAGTAGAATCAGTGTTGAATATGGGTCTGATCGGGCCCTCCTGCTGTGATGTCTGGGGCCAAAGTCTTCAACCAGCACTTTCTGTTCATCTCTTGGAAGCCTGCCCACTCCTTACTGTGTCTGTCTGTGTCACTCCCCCAATTGCTTTGCCTCCTTCAGACAGAGACAGACACAGAGCTGCTCTCAGTCCCACGTACTGTTGGCTTCCCCTGGTCCTTGCATGGCATGGTGTCATTTTATTAGGTTCTTTATCTATGACTTTTGATCTACAAGTTTCTTATTTCGGATTGATTTTGTCTCCAGGTTGTATGTCCCTCCCTTTCTTCCAATTACCTGTGTTTTTAGTTGATTCTTTGAGTAGCTCTGAATCTGGCTCTTCCTTTATTTAGCCATGTTCCTAAAATCACTATAGTATTTAGAAGCAATAAATATGAGTTGAAGTCATGGCAAGCACCGTACTAATTTTGTGCTTGTGAGCACTCTCTAAACTTCTCTCTCCTTTGCTTTCTATCTATAAACCTAGAATAATAAAACCCACTGCACAGAAGCTTACTGGGGAGCAGACAATAATGTATAACTATACATTTGTATACATTACATCAAAGCTAGCTTGAATTATTTATCAGGTTTATTAATGAACATAATTTAATTAGGCAACAATGACAGTATAGACTGCTGTGTCTTATTCAGCATATATTTAACATATGCTTATTCTTCTGGGTTTTTTTTTTTGTAACTCCCAACTAATTCATCAACATCCCTTTTGGTCATAAATACACAACATAAATCTTGAGTCCATCCTGCCCTTTCAGTCTTGATGTCTCTTACTTCTCATCCTTCATTTCCATTAAAACTAAAATCATATTTTAGTGGGTTATTACAAAAACTTTGTAAATGATTTCTCCAACTTCACTCTCAGTTTCTTCAACAACCTGCCATTTTTTCAGAAACAAAAGTTGCCTCTTTGAAACGTAAAACAGAATTTTCGTTCCTGCTTAAAACATTTATTGAATCTGTCATATTTTGTGGACATGCTTGAAAGTTATGATGAATAGTGAATGTAGGTATCTTATAATATTCCCTTACCTGGAATCAGTGCTTTCAGAATACATAGAAAAATGTAGGCTCTGATTATGTTTAGTGCAATAAGTGAAGCAAAGACAGACAAATGTGTGATCCCACTTACATAAGAAAACTAAAACAACTGAACCCATAGAGGCAGAGAGAAGCATGCTGGCTCCCTGAGGCTGAAGGATGGAGAGGAAAGAGATATATTGGCCTAAGTCACAATGTTTTAGCTGGACAGGAGGAACAGATAGTAAGCTTTTGAGGAACTCATATATCAACTTGCTTGATTTAATATTGCATATTATGTTGGTATATCATAGCATTATTTTGTGCTTAATAATATGCAATTACAATTATTTCTGTTCAATAACAAACGTTTTTAAAAATTAAAACCCTTCATATCTTTTAGAAAATGCTTCATATACCTATGTTTTCTCAGAAAACATTATCATGTTTCATGGAGTAGTAGAGTGTCACAGTTTTACCATCAGTTCCTGATTTACAGTGGGAGTTATCTGTGATGCATCTGTGTCCAGATCTATTTGCCACAGGAAGCAGATGACCATAATTATCTGCTTGGATAAGCATTCTCCTTCCTTGTGGAGAAAACCATGGTGAATATAGAGACCATTGCATCAAAAAGTGTATATTTATCAACAATGGATTCTATGTCCATTCATCCAAGCTTTCTTTTTATATTTTCTCCCAGAGATGTAGAATCTAGTTCTGCAAAACTTGCAGTGGTGCATAAAGAAAAGCAAGTACTGCCAGTTGAGATGATGCAAAATTTCTTAGAGTATACGTCACAGCTATCTGTGATTTAGAAAGCAACAGAAAAAAAAGCAACACAAATTTACTAATATATAATAGGTTAGACAAGATAATTTAAAAACTGTTTAGAGATAATTGAGAAAAACTAAAATTATAAAAGCTAGAATAAACATAATGTATAAAACTTAACAATTTCTGTTGAATTTATAACATTTGAACAATGTATTTCTTTTATGTCTATAGCTTTGTTTCCAGAAGTGCCATAAATTCACTGTACTAGAAATATAGCTGGCCATACATGATGATATCAATCTAAAAACAAATGAATAAACAAAAGATTAAAGGAAAATATAACATTTCTGAAAATTTCAATGCAATTTTGTAGTTAATGAGTTGTTTAAAATTAGTAAAACTTAACACCATTAATTTTTTTAAATAATTTTATTTAAAGAGAAAAAAAAAACAAAACAGAATAAAGGGTAGTGACAATACAGTATTCCAAGGAAAAAAGGAAAAGAACAACAGCAAAAAAACCTAAGAAATTATTACTTGACAAATTACACACTGACTTCTTGGAAATAGTTGTTCAAATTACAAAGTTAAAACATGTAAAGTAGACATTCAAACAGTGAGACTGTTAACAGTTCTGCTCCATGATCTGACAAAAACAGCAATATGGTCACCCATCTTACCCACTCAAATATACATGCAATTATATCAAAAGGGTAAAATTAAACACAACAAAACAGAGGAAAGTGGATCACAAGAAAGCAATGTAAGAGACAAGAATTTCAAAACTAGACATTCGGAGATATTCACTCTTTATCATACTGACTCTTGCTTTCTTCCAGATTGTTGTCCATATTGTCACATATAGGGAATTCACATGAAACAACCTAGTATGGAATTGATCTCTGCAGGACGAGGAGGGAATTTCAGGTCTTCAAACCAGATATTAGGGAAGCCAAGAATGGCTGTCATAGTGTCTCTCATTCTCCTCAAAACAGCTGTCCATACCTTCATGTGTGTTGAACTTAAACAAGGCAAAGCAAGCTAAGATCACTTTGAACAAAAAGTGATAGTTTTGCTGGACTTCACATCCTGACATTATGGAATCAGCACTGGGCATTGTAGTGTCTCTTTTTTTTCAAAGTAGTTGTTCATTTCAACATGTGTTATACAGTTGGTTCTCGTAAACTGTTTATAAGCTCTACACATGCATGAGTCTCTACATGTATATTTATCATTTCTGTATTAGCAGGAAAAACAAAACAAAGCAAGATAAAACAAAACAATTCCTAGAAAAGCATGAGGCAGAAAAGTCACATGAAACCGCAATACAAGGTGATCTACAATGGTTACTATGGTGTCTCAGCAGTGTACAACAACATTAATAGAAATGAAGCTTTGGAGACATTAGAAGACTTCAAAAGCAAGTAATAATCAAACCAGAGTGGGTATCTTAGTGAATCTTGTCATCTTCAGTGTAGTTGCCTATGCACTTAGACTTGATGCTATCCATCATAACAGATTTAAGTAAAATCAGTCAATACAAAGTAGCAATCTAACAAACCAGATTCAAATAAGATCAGTCATAATAAGACAGTATAAGTTATAAAGGGCTTCAGATTAAGTTGATAAGAAAATTAGGGGTGATTACCATAATATGTCCTCTTATTTTGCGGATAGCTGACCATGTGCTCAAGTCTAGCATAACTAGACAAACTGGAACAGCACGTAATCCATCCAAGCAGAGTGG
>PVJX010016961.1:0-39236 GCA_004027295.1 Dolichotis patagonum
AAGAAGAAGAAGAAGAAGAAGAAGAAGAAGAAGAAGAAGAAGAAGAAGAAGAAAAGAAAAGACAAGACTTAGGAACCACTCTAACAAAGGAAGTAAGATATATATATATTAAAAATTACACTACTCTGAAAATGGAGAGCTGTAGTCAGAGGTTTTCAAGGAAAACAATTTTATAAAAGGCATAAAATTTATAGTACTATTTATAATAGTCATCACAACAGTCAAAGATCAGAAGTACAGGAAATCTGTCCACATACTAAAGACCTAGAGAACACAGCTGAAGGGCCTGGATCCCATGGCAATAACTTCCATGAGTTCAGCTGAAAACCTAGAGCCCATGACAATGACTCATGCAAGTCTGTTTCACCGATCTGCACTGGGAAGGCCCCAAGGCCAGCAGTGGAAGCTAGGAAGTCTGTGCCAGTGGTGTGAAGGGTCTGTGCCAGTAAGTTGACAGTTCTGCACTGGAGCCAAGAAGCAATGGTCAAAGTAAGGACCAGGGCTTCCCCAAAAAGTACCACAGCCATCGTCAGAAACAGTGAGGTCCCAAGCTCCTCCAGCAGTGAGAAATGCTGAGCACGTATCAGAAAGTCAGCATGACAAGCTTCTCCTGGGGACTGAACAGCACACAACTTCCCCTCTGAAGCCAGGATGTGGTACTTAAAATAAGGACCAAAGCTCCCCCAAAGTGAACTGCAGCCATCCTCAGCAACAACAAGGTCCCAAACCTCTCTGCTAATGATAACAGCCAGGTTCCTAGCAAGGAAGACGCTCCACAAGCTTCACCAGGAGAACCAACAGCTCCAAATGACCACACTTAGGAGAACCCACAATGCTCCTCTCCTCCTCTCCTCATCTCCCTTTTATGCTGGCAACAGTCCTCAGGTGGGCCATCTACACTGAGCACCATGCTGATTCAGTTCAGCTGGGGTTAACCATCAGCTTTTAACCCACATAAAGAAACAGAGAATAGCAGAAAATGAAAAGATATCTCTTGCTCATGGCTAGGATGAAACAGCATAGTGAAAATGGGCATAACCCATGACAGAATCATGCTTACAAAGCCAGTGTAGTTAAGGGAAAAAATATATTACTATCTCAGACACCTGAAAATATCAACAACTCCAGATTATATGATTTGCAAGATAAACAATGGTTATGAAATAATTTATCCAGTATAATGTAGTTTTAATATGTATCAATAAATGTCAGAGTCATGGAAAATGAAATCACAACTTTTATGATGAGTAGGGAAAATGTTTGATTTCGCAGTTTTCCTCTCTTAAGTATGATTGCAATGTATTATTTGTTTGCTAATGAAAATCCTATTTACTCCTTATTCCAAAAGCAAATCGTTAAAATTTTTCTTAAACATCACTTTTAAAATTCGGTGGCATTCCCTTTTAGAAATTCTTTTTAAATCCTTTTTTTAAATTACAAACAAAATCTCGTGCTTCATATCTAAATTACTAGCTGACTATTCTTACAATACTGGAAACCACCATTCAAGTTCCTTTGTGCTTTTACAGGATTCTGTCAACACGCTTTCTTGTCTGATTTCCAGCATTCCTGCATATGTGTCACCTAGGTGGCAACGTTTAAGCTGAAATGCCCAGTGTTCATTTCTATTATTCCTGCCCTTTTCCAGGTCCAGTCTGTAAATCCTGATGGCAATACTGATTGCTGCATTATAAGCCGCTCTTGGTGAGCACCCATGTTGAAAGCAGGTTAGTAGCTTAGCTATTTTCACGTTACTGATGATTTCGTATATCTCTTCATTTATTAACAGACTTGAGTTTTCATGTTCTGAATCACTTTTATGTTTAAAATATTTGAAAAGACATTTCATATTTCCCATTGTCATCTGCCAGCATTTTGTTTCTTTTGCCTCAATTAAATATTACAGTTTTCACTAATCTACTAAATTCATTCTCAGGAAGCCATTCATCTATTAAAATTTGGAGCAATAGTGCTTTACTTTACCTTTTGAAAGCTTCTAGAATTAATTCCATAGTTACAGATTTAAACAGCACACAATTTATGACAGGAATGAGTGAAGGATATACCAAAAATTTTCTAAAAATTCATAGCACAAAAAATTTTATTCACAGTAGAAATTTAGAATATTTAGTATCTCTCCAGGTAAGTCAATTATTCCTATATTATAAATCTTATGGTTTTCACTAATGCTTTTATGTAAATAAATTAGTTTTGTATGTTTCTTATAGTTGGACAAACATGTAAATGCTCTTGGAAGGTGATACTTCTTTATTCTACTTATCAATGTATAACTAATGTTTCATATTTTAATACAAGTTTATCAGGATACAACTAACCTGCTACCTAAATGTTGTCCTCTCTTTTTGGTAGGATTCTGTTTATGCTATTAAGTCAATAACTTAGATTTATACTTTCTCTCCCCTTGTGTTATGTAAAGTTCTTACTTATCAGAATTCAGTTCTAATGCCACCTACAAATTATTCTAATATAATCCAATCAAGAAATATTTCCATTTATTTGTTCCCACGATACTTATTTCCTTGGTTTTTATTTACTACTCTGCTTTTTATCACCATGTTCATATCATCTACTTATGTCATGGCTGCATAGGGTTTCTTATGACCTGATTCACCAGTGTTTGTAGCTCACTTTCTAGAATATAGTCAATGATCAACAATTTCTAAACCACAGTGAGCTTTATAAAGTATTTCAAGTGAAATTGTGCAACTCCTGTATATGAAATCTGTCTGCCACTTTAGAGATACCCAAAGAAATTGTTAGCTATGATATCTTACAATTTAAGGTATTGGGATTCACAAATATATTTGAAGAAATATTTTCATTTTGTTGCATGTTTCCTGATAGGAAAAGATGCATAATTATTACTTCCAAAGCCCATAATGACAATTTTAGTAGAGCTGCTGTTGTCACCCTTGGAAAGAATAAAAGAAATTGCAACACTCTGGGTAAGTTAGATGCATTCTCTAAGGTGGCCTCATTCGATGTCAAATTAGAGCACTCATTTGTTAGAAATCAAGGCTGTTTCAGTAGCTATGGGCATCACACCACATGTTACTTAATCATGTTGTCAGTCAAACATCTCACTAAGGGGAAGAGAATTGTCAGAGTTATGTAAATGATGTGGTATTGACAGCTGAGCAGCTCTTTCAAACATCTTACTTATTTCCACTTCTTAACTTTGCTGTAAATAGGAAAATCTCAAGTCAAATGATTCAAAGAATCATTTCCCCAATTCCCTGCACTTTGTTTGCTATTGTCACTGCACATTTGTAGTTATAACAATCTGTGTCCCACATGAGGAAATTTAACAATGCAATCCCATCATTTTTGATTGTTCCATTTTTACTCTTTAGAAGTAGGCAAGAGGGAAAAGAGGAAAAGAAGGAGACAGAAGAAGAGTGAGATGCCAGCCCCAACTGTCGCATTTTAAAGCTCTTACAGAGAAGAAAATTGCATTTTGTCATTGTGAGTGGCAAATGCGATAAGCACCTTATCCAATTTAGTTTTCCAATGTTCTGGTGGTCAATATTTTCATTATGTTATATATTATAAAAATAAGAGAGTCTGTGAAGCTTAATAAATTATTCAATAATATAAACATTCACATTGTAGAAGAATCATGCTCTAAACTCAACCAAACTCCGCCTTTGCTTAAAAAAAAATAATGAAAAGGGAAACTCTCAGGACACATACCAAGAGACTCTTCTGGATGAGTAGTTCTCGTCTCTATTATATAGATAGGAATCTAAGACCCGGAAGAGGTTCAGCTGTTTCATCTGGCTGTACCTATGAGAGCGGTAGGAGGCAGCACTTGTATCCAAGACACGGGGCACCTGCCTGGCAAGCGCGAGGCCCTGAGTTTGGCTCCAGATACCAAAAAAGAAAACAGTAAAAAAAAAAAAAAAAAAAAAAAAAAAAAAAAAAAAAAAAAAAAAAAAAAAAAAAAAAAAAAAAAAAAAGACAAAAGCAAAAAAAAAGGTCCCTTTCAAATCCAAGCCAACCTAAATCTAGGACCTGTGCAGCTAACCACTACACAGGAGTATTTCTTCCTATCCATTAAAAATGTGTTTTTAAAGATAATAAATTTAACAATAATATAATCTTCTGGAATAAAGTAACATTTCAATCAAAATTTAAGATAAAGGATTTATCATCTACCAAATATAAATTTTAATTAAAATAAAAATGTTTTAAAAATTCTATAAAGTTGAAGAGTATAACACAAATGATAAATTTTCTGTTTATAATAAAGTTAAGTAGAATTACTGTATAAAGATTTTACAGTTATTATATCACTATAAAAATATATTAACTTTGAATATAGTTGAGTCTTCCTTACCCAATCTAAAACCTCATATTTAGATGAATTGCTGAGTATTGCATGTTTGGGAAAGGCCTATTTATACCTTTATTAGAGCTGTAAATTTGTGTAACATTTCCGAGGGAAATTTGGCAATGAGCAAAGGAATATTCCCGTGTAGTTCTAAACATACATTGGGGTTTGCCTTAAAGTGATTCAAAAGTAGTTTTCTATAAAGGTAGGAACGATTACGAAGTGAGTGATATTTCAACTTAGAGGGGGGAGACACACTGTTCAGTAACCAGCTATCATAAGTAACAAATCAGGAACCCCCTCTTAACTGTTTAGAAACGCAGTCATCGCTCATGGTTATAAACCATACACATGTTATTCGTGGGTTCTACTGTAGTGTGTAGAACTAGTTGACTCTTTTAAAAATTAAAATTGATACACATGAAAACAAACACATTATACTGTTTGTATCACAAACAATAAAAATAACACGACCAGACACACAAAAGTGTGTTCTGGGTACAGGTGCTTGCCCAGGGGGTGAGGGAGGCGAGGGACCAGAACCCAGAAGAGATTCTGCAGGAGCAAATGAGGTGAGGCGCCCTCGACAAGCTGGGGCACCCTGCACGGCCACGAGGGCAGAAGGGCAGAGGAGAGCCAGAAGACCAGGCCAGAGGGCAGCGGAGAGCCAGAAGACCAGGCCAGAGGGCAGAGGAGAGCCACCAGAGCAGGCCAGAAGGGCTGAGGAGAGCCAGAAGACCGGGCCAGAGGGCAGCGGAGAGCCAGAAGACCAGGCCAGAAGGGCTGAGGAGAGCCACCAGACCAGGCCCTTGGGCTCGTGTGAGGTTGTGAGCGCAGGAAGGACCTGATCAGCTTAGGCTCCAAGAAAGTGCTGCCCAGGCCACTGGGTTGACAGCGGGGGAGTCCCAGACCTCATGACAGTCTTGAGGAAGGAGGAATGGAAGAGTGCAAAAAGCAGTAGAAAACAAATTATTTTCTTTATTCTTTACCTGGAGGGTTGAGCCATTTGGTCATGTTAAGGTTCTCTTTTGTAGTTATTCAAAACAACTTCTTCCTTGTGCATGAATTTATCCTAAAATTTGTTCTACAGTTTTTATTTCTCAAACAATGATGTAGTGGACTTTCCATAAAAAGCGGGTCTGCACACGATCTTGAAAAGAAGGTGGAAATCACAGTAGGTACCAGCAGCTAAAAGCTGTACCTTTTTCTGTGACTATAAATTAGACTTCACATGAAATAAGAAACTATACTCCTTTCTTGATTACTATTCTCTAAGAGATTAAATAATTTCTCTAAGGAAGAAATGAAGCGACAAAATATTTTAAAAGGAATATATTTATAAAAATGTCTTTTGTCGCTCCCTTTTCTTATTTTAATGAGGTCTTGCTCCGTAGCCCAGGCTGGCCTTGAACCACCATGACCCCTTCTCTGGCGCTGAAGTGTGAGGGCCCAGATTGTTGTTGGCAGGAGCCACCACGCCCCGCTGTCTTTCCCATTTTAAGGACTCTCTGACCAGCACAGAGTCCCCAGGAACTCAGCGCAGCCATTGGAGGGCAGGGGTGGGGAAGGCCGCAGCTGGGCCTGAGGGCTCAGCGAAACCTCAGTAAGGGGAGGGAGGGGAAAATGAAGTCTCAGAGCCTGAGTGGGAGCGATCACCCAGACAGAACCATGATGAAAAGCACAAAAATGTCAACGCGAGGCATAAGGCTGCTGAAACTGGCCCAGGGGAAATGACATGACATGAATTATTCCAAGGAATTAATTTGCACCACAAATACCACATACATAAATAAAAAACAAATAAGCAGTGGTATTTAAATTAAAATGTGCACGCACACTTTAAATTTTATTTTTAGCATCTTGGAAGAATATTCTTTATTGTAAACAGCGTGGCTGTTTTGAAGATGCCATAGAATTGATGAGCAGAGCCAGCCTGTCTGGAGCAAGTTGTCAAAGCCAAATGCTGTCAGGATTTAAAGTGGTCACTCAGTCGGAACCACCTGCTGATTAAAGTGATTGCTGCAGAAGGAAGGTGGTCCAGTGCTGATGCATTTATTGATGACATGCAAATTTGTTAAACACTGAAATCTCCTCCATCATCCAGACATCTTGTTGCCCCTCCCCTCCCCTCCACTCCTGTAGAGAGCCAATCGGAAAATCTGAGCTCAGTTTTGATCTATGAAAAAGATAATTAAGACAGAACAAAAGATAAATACTATAGAGTGTGTAGAAATAAATCAAGCGTTTTCCCCCAAATAAGCTGTGCTGTTTATTCATAAAGATACCAAGAAATTGATTTTATAGTCCCCTATGAAGTCTCCATGAAAAAATTATCTGCTATATCAAATATTAATCTATTACAAAATAGGAGCCATGTCAGCTAGAAATTCATAATTTTAAGATACCTGCCTAATTATCATACCATGTATTAAGTAACTAGGAAAACTGGAAGCTCTATAAGAAATGAAGGTGTGACAACCACTGAGTGTGTAGGCACTGATTAAAATAGCTGCTTTAAAGGTAAAATCATCCACATCATTTTGAGGAACATGCACCAGGTAACCTACTTCCTAGCTGTAGCCGAAGCTGATTCCTTCTCCTCAAAATCGGTAACCTACCAAAGAAATCAGAGTTTAAACTGGAAAGCCCTGGCCTTGGAAAAGTGTGAATTTACTGGATATAAAATATGAGAAGACACCTGGCAATCCCCTCAAGAAATTCTTGTTGGGATTCTACCTTGTTCAGTTGAGTAAGAGGTAATCTCTCTTTTAAAACATTTTCAGTCTTGTTCCTCGTTCAGAGAAAGGCTAAACAGCTTAAAATGCTCAGATAAGTTTGTAATCGTGTGTATTTAAAAACTGGTATTTAAAAATGGGTCCAATGTCCAACATTACAACTCACCCACGTTAATTACATGAAGAAAGGGAATTGTCATTGTTATGTAATTATACCAGACCAGTGATCTTCCATCCAGACGCCACTTCTTATAATAACAGAGGCTGCAGATGATACAATGAATTCTTGCAACTGTTTCCAACAAAATAGTTAAAACAATCCCCAATCAGGTCTGATAGCAGACAGCTGTTTTTCATAATGCACAAAGCTGATTTTCTTTACTTCACATGATAATAATAGCTATTTTCTGAACTCTTTTAAAGCACCTAGCAAACCACAGCCACAAACTCATTTGCTGTATTGATTGCCAAAGACCAGTTTTTTGAAGAGATCTGAAATCATATTTGGTTCCTGTGCCCTTTATGATCATATATATTCTAAAATCTTAAAGTGGTAGATCTCTATGCATTGCTTTATGCCTCCTTTCTGCAAAATACATAAGATATAATACTTTAAATTATTTGTGCTTCTCTCCTGTAGAGTTTAATAATATTATTTCATAATATTCATGTAGCAACTTGTACCAGCCATCTGATACCATAGGATTTAATAACTGCCCAATTAATGTATATAAAAAGTGAAGACTCTATTAAGCATTAATTTCATCAGTTAAGTACCATATGAACCAACTACACAAAAGTCAAAGCATCAGCCAACCAGTATTTACCCCAAGAGGTCAGCGCTATACTAGCTAATCTAAAAATATGTAAATTACAAAATGTGTACATATCTTATTATATATTTGAGTTTAATTTCAAAAATAAATCATGTAATGAGCCCAAAATGCACAATAGAAAGAATTGTAGTGTAACGGCTAAAATACCATTGCTGAATTGATTTTAGACTGATTCTTGACCTAGTTTCTTTTCTCAACTCAAATTCACATACATATGTTTGTTATTGTGAAACTGTAAAGACGAGTGTAAGGAGTCAGTAGAATTAAGAAGGTCAGTGAGTAGACTATGGTAAATTCAACGATTAATTTTGTAAGTATATATGTATTGAATATTGCAGAAAGATGAGCAACAAGAAGATTGGCTTCCTAAGGTATGATTTCCAGATTAGATGAACTTGTTGATGTTCCTTAACATGGCAGGAAAACACATCAGGACCAGAATATTTTAAAAGCACAAAAACTAAAAAAGTATATCTAACAACTATTCAAATATCTGTGATATCAGAGGAAACATAAAACTTCTTATGTTTGTGCATGCCTACTTGTAGATTGTGGAGAGATTATGGAATTTCTTGAATGTAAGAAAAATAAATTTGCTATTAATGTTCAGGATAAATCTTGATTTTAGTGATAACGAACATGACAATTATAGAAGAAAGCTTGTGTTGAATAATTTTTTTTTTAGTTATAGGGGAAGGTAAATGAAAATGATAAATTGTAATACATTAACTCCAGAGTACAAAGATAAAAGCTACAAATAGATAATGGAATAGAACTTAAGTATAATAAATTAATTTATATGTCAATTCAACCTCAATTCCAATGAATTTCAACACACTTTCTTTTAAGGCATTAAATATAGTAGTCCTAAACAACAATTTAGAGGATGAGACTCTGAACACTTGGATACCTATTACTTAGTATTAACAAATCTGAATATTAATTAACTTACTAATTTTTCTATGTTGTCTTCAGGTTTTCTACCATAAAGTATTGAATTTCAATTATGTATGGTCATTTGTAAATGAAACTTCAAAAACTCCCCTGAAGTCAGGGAATCTAAGTATTTTAAAAGACAAAACTAGAATAATAAGGAGTAAGTTTTGAAAAATGAGTATTTAGGTGGTAACTAAATCATCAGAGCTAATGTAAGGAAAGGTTGAGTTAGGCACCAGTGGGAGCAGCCCCGGCCCAGTGCATCCCAGTGCATCCCCAGGTGTGCTGCTGGGAGCAGCCTAGCAGCAGGGGCACACGGTTTCCTGAGCAGCCCCACAGAACCAGCAGGTAAAATCAATCCATCAAGGGGCAACACATTGTAAAATTTCCAGGTATATGTTGGACTGTGTTAAATAACTAAGCTTGCTCCTATGGTTAAAGTTTCCAAATTAATAGTTAGCACACTTGTTCATTGCTAGGCTGTGTTGGATATTATTGTTATTGCTAACTGTATTACTTTAGCCAGGATATCACACATGTTGTCACCAGTTTTTCTCCCTCGTACGACAACACTGTGGCTACCTAGGGTAATAACCAGCACCAAAAACCAGTAAAAATGGACCGAGTGCACAGCCAAATAGATAGCAACTTTCTATCCTTAAAAAATTGAGAAGGTAAGTTTTTGGGAGAGACACAAAGACCAAGAACCACTTGCACCTAAAAGACATCTCTAAAGAATAGATATTTCCTAGAGAATCCATGATACTAGTGATAAAGTTATCTTCCCTTAGAAGTTTAAGAGCACCAATGTAGAAAATAAAACAAAATAAAAAATAGAAAATGGTAAGATACAGAAGCAAGTGCAACCCCAGACCTCCAGTCCAGCAGAACAAGCCCAGGATACAATGAGAGAAGAAATTGGAGGCTACACACTGGAACTTGCTGAAATGATAGCAGCAGAAGGCTGAAAAAAAAGAGGTAGTGAGAGAAAAAATAATCTCTCAAGTAACAAAAGAAATGATCAAAATGAAAGACATGCCTAATGAATCTGGAGTAGACACAGTTTTAAAAAATAGAGTTTAGGAAAATGATGGAACTCATGAATGACCAATATAGGAAAGAAATCAAAGTCATAAAACTAATCCAAACAGACATCCAGGACATTAAAAATTACTGGATATTTCTTTGGAAAAGTATATGCAACAGATTGAACAAAGGCAAAGTTAGAATATCAGATTTAGAAGACAAGATCACAGTTAGTGACCATGAAAAGAAAGATATCTTAATAATAGCAAAGGATCATAAAAAACCAACCTGACATCTACAAGATAAAATGAAAAACAGCAACATAAGATTGATGGTGGTCAGTGAGAAAGCTGGAGAGAACACGAAGCCTATAGCAACCGCCTTCACAGAAGTAATAGCAGGAAACTTCCCTCTCAGGGAAAAAGAATTTGACATACAAATAACCAAGGCATATAGAATTCCAAATAACCATGATCAAGATAAATCTATATCAAGGCATGTAATAATCAAGATTCCAGAAATTCAGCACAAGAAGAGAATATGAAAAGTGATTAAAGAAAAAAAATCTACAAAGGAAAACCCATTAGAATTCTAGCAGCCTTCTCAATACAAGCACTTAAATCAAAGAGAGCTCAGAGGTAATTATTTCAAGCCCTAAAAGAAAACAACCTTCAATCCAGATTGATGTAACTTGTAAAATTATCTTTCATAATTAATAAATAAAATACTTCCATGACAAAGAACAACTGAAGAAATTTATGATCACCAAACCAGATCGCCATAATTCTCTGATGAGTATTCTCGAAAAAGATAAGGAAGACCACAATTCCAAGAATACCTATAGGTGGATTTCAGAGAGGGCAAGCAATTAAAAAGAGGCAAAACACAAGGTACTGTCAACAGGAAAATGATATGAAAAGGATAATTCAATATATAACAGTTATAAACCTCAATGTAAATGATCTTGATTGATCAATTAAAAATAAGAAAATGACAGAATGGATCAAGAAGCGAGATCCAACATTATGCTACATACAAGAAACACATTTAACTCAAAAGAAATTCACAGACTGAAAGTCAAAGGATGGAAAACAATCTCCATGCCACAGGAACTAAAAAAAAAAAAAAAGCAAGGATAACTATTTTGTTTGCAGACAATGTGAACTTCAAGCCAAGGCTGATCGAAAGAGACAAACTCAGTACATATTTTTTAAGGAAAAACTCCAAGAAGAGTTAACAATCATAAAAATATATACAACAACTATGGGTGTACCCAATTACATAAAACAAATATTAATGGATGTGAAAATTCAAATAAGCACTATACAATTATAATACCTCACTGTCATATATAGACAGATCAAAAAAATCAACAAATATCAGAACTAAACCAAACCAATGAACAAATGGATTTAGTAGATATCTACAGAATGTTTGACCCATGACATCAAAATACACATTTGTCTGAGTTGTATCTGGAAGTCTCCAAAATAGACCATGTAGAACATGCTTATGTAGATGCAAAGGAACTAAAATTATGCCATGTATATTATCTAAATATAATACAATGAAATTGGAAATCAACTGCAAAAGAAACCAAAAAAAAAAAAATACGTTATCTTGGCTATAATGAAATATAGGACCCTAAAATTCACACACCAGAAATCTCTGAAAAGATAGCAAATGATGTAAAGAAACAAATCAATGAGGCTATAGAGGAACTCAAATTAGAAATAATGTCTTATGTAAAGACAAATGTAACAACCATGGTAAATGAGCTGCTCAACATACCTAGAGAAGAAATAGATAAGAAACTACAGGAGCATGGGAAATTGATTGAAACTTTGAATGAACAATGCAGAAAACTAGCAGAATCTACAAAATAAATTGAAAGACATATGCAAGAAACAAAAAATTGCATTGGAAGCCTGCAAAGCCATTTAAATGAAGCTGAGGATAGAATTTCAGACCTTGAGGACAGGATTGCAGATAGCGATCTTGAAAGGGTAGAACTTATAAAAACAACAAAGCAGCATAAAATGACAATCCAACAGCTACAAGATGATGCCAGGAGAAACAATTTTAGAGTAACAGGCATTAGTGAGGAGGCAGGAGACAATGCAAAGGATATAGCTAATCACTAGGCTGGACAAGAAAGTAAACAAGAGAGAAAAGCAAGAAACTAAAACAGTAACACAACATGGCAAAGTCAAGCCAGTACATATCAGTGATATCTATAAATGTAAATGGGCTCAATTCACATATCAAAAGAAATACGTTGACAGAATGGATCAAGAAACAGGATCCCACAATATGCTGTATACAAAAAACACATCTGACTCAAAAAGAAACTCATAGATTAAAAGTCAAAGGATGGAAAACAGTATTCCATGCAACAGGAACCCAGCAAAAAGCAGGGGTAAATACTCTATTTGCAGACAATGTGAACTTCAAACCTAAAATGATTAAAAGAGACAAAGAAGGTCACTATATACTTGTAAATGGAAAAATTCAAGAGGAAGAACTAACAATTATAAATATATATGCACCAAACACAGGAGCACCCAACTACATAAGACAGATACTAAAGGACATGAAAAACCAAATACACAAGAACACAATTATTACAGGTGACCTTAACAGCCCACTGTCACAAAGAGATAGATCAACTAGGCAAGAAATTAGCAAAGAAATAATAGAACTGAATCATACCTGTGAGCAATTGGACTTAGTTGATGTTTACAGAGTGTTCCACCAAACCACATCAGAATACACCTTCTTCTCAGCTGCCCACGGGACATTCTCCAAAATAGACCATATATTGTCCCATAAAGCATTTTTAAGTAAATGCAAGGGTATTGAGATTGTCCCATGAAATACTATCTGACCATAGTGCACTGTAATTGGAAATTAATGGCAAAAGAAACTGCAAAACTGGCATAAATACATGGAAATTAAATAACAACCTTTTGAACAACCAGTGGGCTGCAGATGAAATTAAAGAAGAAAAAAAGCAATGCCTGCAATTTAACGAAAATGCAGAAGCAACCTATTGTAATCTGTGGGATGCAATGAAAGCAGTCTTAAGAGGGAAATATACATCAGTAAACTGTCATATCAAGAAAACAGAATGAGCACAAATAAACAATCTAATGCTTCATCTCAAGCTTCTAGAAAAAGAAGAGCAAGTTAAATCTAAAGCTCATTGAAGAGAGGAAATTATAAAGATTAGAGCAGAAATCCATGCAATTAAAACTAAAAAAAAATACAAAGAATTAATGAATCAAAAAGCTGGTTTTTTGAGAGAATAAACAAAATTGACAAACCTCTAGTTAACTTTATAAAGAAAAAGAAAGAAAATACCCAAATTCGTGCAATAAGGACTGAAAAGGGGTAAATTACTACAGATCCCATGGAAATTCAAAAGATCATGAACACCTATTTTGAAAATCTCTACGCACATAGAGAGGAAAACACAGAGGAAATGGACAGATTTCTAGAAACATATGAACTACCAAAGCTCAACCAAGAAGATATAGCAATTTTGAATAACCCAATATCAGCTATTGAAATTGAAAACAAAATAAAAAACTTACCAACAAAGAAAAGCCCAGGTCTTGATGGATTCACAGCTGAATTCTATAAGAAATTTAGAGAAGACTTGATGCCAATACTCCTTAAACTCTTCAATGAAATTGAAAAGAAAGCAATCCTCCCTAATTCATACCTGGAGGCAAGTATTACTCTGATACCAAAACCAGAGAAAGACCCAACCAAAAAGGAGAACTATAGGCCAATCTCACTAATGAGCATAGATGCAAAGATTCTCAATAAAATACTAGCAAATAGAATGCAGCAAATCATCAAGAAGATTATACATCATGACCAAGTGGGGTTCATTCCAGGAATGCAGGGGTAGTTTAACATATGCAAATCAATAAATGTAATACACCACATCAACAGAGTCAAAAACAAAAGCCACAAGGTCATCTCAATAGATGCAGAAAAAGCTTTTGATACGGCCCAACACATGTTCATGATAAAAATTCTTCAGAAACTTGGAATACACGGTGTCTACCTCAACCTTATAAAGCCCACCGATGACAAACCAATAGCCAATAAATTTACTAAATGGACACAAACTGAAAGCTTTCACTTTAAAATCAGGAACAAGACAAGCATATCCACTATCACCACTCCTTTTCAAATAGTTCTGGAAACACTAGCCAGGCAATCAGAAAAGAGAAAGAAATAAAAGGAATAAAGATAGGAAAGGAAGAAGTTAAATTATCACTGTTTGCAGATGACATGATACTCTATATAGAAGACCCAAAAACTCCATTAGAAGACTGCTAGAGGTAACAAACAAATTCAGCAGTGTAGCTGGATACAAAGTCAATACTCAAAATTCAATAGCATTCCTGTACACAAACAAGAAACTCACCGAGAGAGAGATTATGGAAATATCACCCTTCACAATAACATCTAAAAAATTGAAGTACTTAGGAATCAACCTAACTAAAAATGTAAAAGACCAATATACTGAAAATTATACTACACTAAAAAAGGAGATAGAAGAGGATATTAGAAAATGGTAAGATGCTCCATGCTCTTGGCTAGGAAGAACAAACATCATGAAAATGGCCATACTCCCAAAACTGTTATACAGATTTAATGCAATCCCAATCAAAATTCCATTGACATACCTCATGGATCTATAGAAAACACTCCTAAAATTTATATGGAACCAGAAGAAACCTAGAATACCAAAGGCAATTCTGGGCAATGAAGGCAAGGCAAGAGACATCTCAATTCCTGACTTGAAACTGTACTACAAAGCCACAGTGATAAAATCAGCATGGTACAGGCAAAGAAATAGACCTGAGGATCAATGGAACAGATTAAAAGATGCAAGTGTAAGTACAAAGACACTCAGCCACCTGATATTTGACAAGGGGGCTAAACATGTTCACTGGAGGAAGGATAGCCTCTTTAATAAATGGTGTTGGAAGAACTGGCCCTCCAGATGCAGAAGACTGAAACTAGATCCATGCCTATCACCATGCACAAAACGAAAGTCTAAATGGATCAAAGTCCTAAACATTAAAACAGAAACACTAAATCTACTAGAAGATAAGGTAGGTAGAAGTCTTGGAGACATAGGGGTAGGCAGAGAATTCATGAACAAAGTGCAAACTGCACGGGAAATACTTCAGAGAATCAACAGCTGGGATTTTATATTATTGAAAAGTTTCTGGATTTCAAAAGAAATCACCACCAGAGTGAAAAGAAAACCCACAGAATGGGAAAGAAATTTAACCAGCCACCCCTCAGGCAAAAGACTTATATCCAGAACATATATAAAGAATTGAAAAACATCAACCCCCCCAAATTCAAAGACCCTCTCCAAAATTGGGTATCTGAGATGAACACACAGTTCATACAAATGGCAAACAAATACATGAAGAAATGTTCACCATCACTGGTCAATCGTGAAATGCAAATTAAAACAACATTGAGTTATCATCTCACACTGGAAAGAATAGCTGCCATCAAGAAATCAACTGATAACAAATGTTGGCGAGGCTGTGGGGAAAAAGGAACACTGCTCCACTGTTGGTGGGAGTGTAGACTGGTGCAACCACTATGGAAATAAGTATGGAGAATTCTCAGAAGACTAGGACTGGAAGCTCCATTCAACCCAGCTATTCCCCTCCTGGGTATTTTCCCAGAAAAACTGAAAAGTTCACATCACAGTGATATATATGTACCCATGTTCATAGCAGCACAATTTGTAATAGCTAAATCTTGGAAACAACCAAGATGCCCATAAACTGCAGATTAGATGAAAAAGATGTGGTATTTTTACACAACTGAATATTACTCAGCTACAAAAAAGATGATCTTGAGGCTGTCATCGGGAAATGGAGACAACTTGAGACTATCCTCTTTAGTGAAATAAATATCATATTTATAAATATCACATTGTGTCTCCAGTGTAAAAAGTAATAAGAACTGTAAGAGTAATAAAACCCCAAATGTGTAATTGCTACTGTAAAAAAGAGAGGAAAACAAAGTGCTCTAAAGGATATAACTGCATGTGTGTTTAAATGTGTAAGATAGATGACCATACTACTGTTTTTGTTAGAATGTTGTGCAGAACTGTTAACAGTCTCACTGCTTGAATGTCTACTTTGTATGCTTTAATTTTGTAACTTGAACAACTATTTCCAATGATGACAGTATGTAACTTATCAAGTAATGATTTCTGAGTGTTTTTGTTTTTGTTTTTTTGTTGTAGTTGTTGTTCTTTTTTTTTTCTTTCCCCTTTGGAATTCTTTATTGTTGCTACCCTCTTTCTGTTTTGTTTGATTTTTTTTAGTTTTCTCTTTAAATAAAAAAAATACGTTAATTCATGGAAATTAAATAATATCCTCCTAAACAACCAATGGGTCACAGATGAATTTAATAAATTAATAATTGAATACAATTAAATATACCTACAATTAAATGATAATGTTGATACAACATAACAGAATTTATGGAACACAATGAAAGCAGTTCTAAGAGGGCAAATTAGAGCAATGAATTCTCACATCAGAAAAACAGAAGGAGCTCAAATAAACAATCTAATGTTGAGCTGTAGACTTCTAGAAAAAGAAGAGCAAATCAAACCCAGAGCTAACACAAGGAAGGCAATTATAAAGGTAAGAGCAGAAATTAATGCAACTGAAACTAAGAAAACAATAAAAAGAACCAATGAATTGTAAAGTTCGTTCTTTGAAAGACTAAATAAAATTGATAAATTCTTAGTCAACCTTATCAAAAAGAGCAAAGAAAAGACTCAAATTAATGCAATGAAAAGGATGAAATCACAATGGATCCTCTGGATCCAGAAGATCTTCCATTCCTACTTTGAGAAGCTGTACTCTAGTAAGGTGCAAAACACGGGAAAAATGAACACATCCCTAGATACATGTGAATTGCCAACACTGAATCAAGACAGTAAAAAATTCTAAGTAACCCAATGTGAGTCAATGAAATTGAAAATATAATTAAAAACTTACTAAGAAAGAAATGCCTAGGTCCTATTAGATTCCCTGCTGAATTCTACAAGAATTTAGAGAAGACCTAATGCTATTACTGATGAAATTCTTAAATATTATTGAAAGGGAAGAAATACTCCCTAAGGCATTACTGGAACTGAGTATTACACTGATACCAAAACCAGCAAAGGATCCAACTGAAAAAGAGAGCTACCAGACATTTTATCTAATGAACATATGTGCAAAAATTCTCAATAACATACTGGAAAACAATGCAGCAAATCATCAAGAAGATTACTCACTGTGACCAAGAAGGATTCACCCCAGTCATGTAGAAATGGTTCAACAAATGCAAATCAATAAATGTAACATACATATTAATAGAACCAAGGACATGATGTGGTAAACAACATGATCATCTTAATAGATGCTGAAAAAGCATTTGACAAAGTTCAACAACCAATTATGATTTTTCAAAAAACCTACAGCAAATTGGAATAGATAGTGTCTTGGCTACTTTTCTGTCATTGCTGAGACAAAATACCTGACACCCAAAATGAAAGATGGAAAGGTTTATTTTGCTCACTGTTTGTGGAGGTTTCAATCCATAATCATTTGGCTCCAAAGCAGGGTGACATGGTACCAGGGTAACACTTCTATACAGCAGCCAGCAAAAGCAGCCAGAGCAAAATGGGGACAGAGCAAGCCTCTTTTTCTCTTTTATATTGTACACAGGCCAACACCCCTCTCCTGGGCCAGTGTAACACTCACGAAATCTCTGTGTCCTACTCTGGCATAGGAAGAGGTTATTTACAAAGTAAGGATTCTGGCTCCCGGCTGAGTCTCTTACTTAAACTTCTAAACTTCTCAAATTGATGCAATGTATGAACCGTTATAAATGGTCTTTATCAATGTGATAAAAGCCATCTATGACAAACTGACAGGCAACATCACACTAAATGGTCAAAATCTGAAAACTTTGATAAAATCAGTAACTAGCCAAAAATGTCCACAATCACCACTCCTACCTAAGATAATCTTAGAAACATTAGCCAGAGCAACTAGACAAGAAAAAGAAATAAAATTAATAAGACTAGAAAAGGAAAAGTTTAAATTATCATTATTTGCAGATGTCATAATATTCTACATATAAGACCCCAAATGGTCCACCAAAATTTCTAGATTCAATAACCAAATTCAGTAGCATACCACTAGATAAAAAAGTTAACACTCAAAAAAGAATAGCATTCTTGTACACAAACAACAAACACAGAGAGAGAAAATAGGGAAATAACACCTTTGTATTCAGGGGTTGTGAGGAGAACATTCCAATCAGGACACAGAATTTATACTATTATCTTATGATGGTCACCCAGAGTTAAACACAAAGTGCGGGAAATCTGTCCACAACACTAAAGACCCGGAATATCCAGTCAAGGGCCTGGATCCCACAGCAATGTCCTGCATGAGTCCAGATGAAGACCCAGAGCCCATGACAGTGGCTCCCATGAGTCCAACTGGAGGCCTAGAACCCATGACAAGGACTCACACCAGTCTGCTTTACAGATCTGTGCTGGGAAGGCCCAAAGGTCAGTGGAAGCTAGAAAGTCTTTGCCAGTGGGGTGGAGGAGCTGTGCTGGTAGGTTGAGGATTCTATAATGGAGCAGAGAAGTCACACTCAAAATAAGGACCAGGGCTGCCCTGAAAAGCACCAAAGCCATCCTCAGTGACAAGGAGGTCCCGAGCTCCTCCAATGGTAACAGTGGAGTACGTGCCAAAAAGCCGGTGTGACAAGCTTCTCCTGGAGATTAAACAGCCCACATCTTCCCCTCCAGAGCCAGGAAGCGAAGCTCCATGTAAGGACCAGAGCTCCTCCAAAGTGAACCGCAGCCACTCTTACCAGCAAGGTCCCAAACTCCTCTGATGATAATGGCCAAACCCATGCTGGGAAAACTAGTCATGGCGAGCTCCTCCAGAAGAAACAGCTCAAAATAGCAATACTTAGGAGAACCCACAACACCTAGCTCTTCTTCTCCACATCTCTGTGCTGGCAACTTTCCTCAGGTGGGCCATCTACACTCAGCACCATGCTGATCTAATTCAGCTGGTGTTAAGTTGACCACTAGTTTTTAATTCATAACAGTATCCATCTGAAAGAATAAAAAAAAGGAATACTTAGTAATCTATCTAACAAATGAAGTAAAGGATCTCTACATTTAAAGTTATAGTATTATGAAAAAGAAGATACCTTTAACATGCCTCACAGAATTAGAGAAATGAAAAATGGTAAAATTCATTTGGAACCAGAAGAGACCTGGAATAGTAAAAGCAATCATAGAAATCAAAGTTAAGGCAGAGGAATCACAATCACTGACTTGAAATTTTACTACCAACCTACTATGATAAAATCAGCACGGTACTGGCAAAAAACAGGCTTAAGGACCAGTGGAACAGATTAAAAGAGGCAGACACAACTACAAACACATTTTCCAACTTTTCTTTCACCAAAGGGCCAAAAATAGATACACAGGAAAACAGATCGCCTCTTTAGTAAATGGTGCTACAAAAACTAACTGCCCACATGCAAAGACTAAACCTAGACCCATGTCTATGCTCATACACTAAACTAAAATCAAATGCATCAAACTTTAAATATTAAAACAAAAACACTAAATCTGCTGGAATAGAGAATAGGCAGAACTCTTGAAGACAGAGAGGTAGGCAAAGATTTCATGACAACAATGCTGACTGCTCAGGAAAAGAATCAATAAATGGGATCTCATCCTATTAAAAAGATTTTGCACAACAAAAGAAATCACCAACAGTGTGAAAAGACCACACACAGAGCAGGAAAGCGTTTAGATACTTTTCCTTAAGATAAAGGACAAATATCTAGAATTGATGTAAAGAACTGAAACATTAGACCCCCAAATTTAAAGACCCAATCCAAACATGAGCATCTAAGATGATTAAACACTTCTAAGAGGAAAAAATACAAACAAGAAATAAATATATGAAAAATATGTTCAACATCTCTAGTCATTCTAGAGATACAAATTTAAAAAGTGCTGAGATTCCATCTTCCTTTAGAAAGAATGGCAACTATTGATAAGTCAATAAGAAGTGTTGGTGGAGCTATGAGGAACAGGGAACCCATCTTCACTTGGTGGGAGTGCAGACTGGTGCAACCACTGTGGAAATCAGTATGAAGACTCTTTTAAAAAAACAGAATTAGAGGTCACATTTGACCCAGTAATTCCCCTGCTAGGTATCTTCCTGGAAGGATTAAAAACTTCATACCACAGTAATATATGCATACCTATGTCTACAGTAACATAATTTGTAATAAGTAAATCTTGAAGACAAACCAAGTGCCTATCAACCAAGGAATGGATAAAAATGATTTTTTTTATACAACAGAGTATTACTCAGCCAGAAAGAATAATAAACTTTAAAAAAAAAAGAAAAAGAAGGTATAGGCAAAGAGTTCTGCCTATTCTCTATTCCAGCAGATTTAGTCTTTTTGTTTAACATTTAAATCTTGAGACATTCCTAGGGTAAATGAATGCATCTTGAGATCATATTATTAAGTGAAACAATTTGGACAAATATGTAAATATTGCATTTTTTTCCGTGTGGTGAGAAACCAAAAGAGCAAATCAGGATCAAGGTGTAAAATACACATAGTAAAATATGAAGAAGTTATTCAGAAGAAAGGGGAACTAAGAAGGAGTGAGGGGGACAGAAATTCAGGGAAAAGAAAAAAACAATTAAAAAAGGATAGAATGGAAACAAAGCTTGGTAAATGAGGAGGGGAAGGGGGTTGAAAGGAGAGGAGGAGATTGTAAAAATTAACATGTTCTCTATTAAACTTACAAAAACTGGATTTAAAACCAAGTTTTTATGTTTTATCAGGGTAAATCTTGTGTTACCTGTGGTTAGCCTTACTGCTTAAGAAAAGATGAAAGTTGTTAATAGTCAAAGTCTATTTCAATGTTGGCTTGTAAAATATTTTCAGTAATCAGTTTGTAACTGGTTAAGTAAATATTATCTTAGGTTATAACATTCCATATGCAGACAAACATAAGCTTTGTCTAACGTTAAAATGTTTACAGAGTCAAGATTAAATAAACCTAATGCATGCAAAGTTAACAAAATTAAAAATAAATTTTCAACCATTAAATTATAATAAAACTATTATAATAATTGAAAAAAGAAATGACTGAGTGTCCAGGAATGGACTCCAATAATCGGGCTCCATCTTGCTGTAGAGAATTTCAAATATTCCTGAACAGATTACATCTGTGGGGAAAACTGGTAGTTCTTAATTTATTTATGAGGAAAATATGCAAATAAGCAAGAAAAGATGCTAGGCAGGCCCAATGCGTTGCCAGTCACAAACTCTGCTTTAAAAATTAGCCAGTCCATGACCTGAAAGCCTATAAGTACTCCCTACTGTTTTACTTTATTTAAAATCATTTATTATGCATACTTAAGAGATGTAACATGTTTTGATTTGTGTATATTATCTTCAGTGATTACTAATGTTAAGAAATAAAAATTCGCCAGTACACAGTTAGCTCTCCTTTTCATGTATGTGTTAAAAGTTCTTAAAATACGTTCTGTAAACAAAATTCCAGTATAATATACAGTACTATTAACTGTAGCCCTCCTGTCACACCTTTAGCATACAGTTCATTGGAGGCGGTTATCTTCCTACCCCATATTGTGTGTCTCCTTATTTCTCCGCACCCTACCCATGGTTAGCTCCTTTCCTCTTTCTGTATTCAGCTTTTCTCTTTTCAGATCCCACTTCAGATGAGACCATACACTATTGTTTCCTTTACCTGGGCTGCTTTAGTTATCAAAATGCCCTCGGGTTTATCCATGTTGCACATGGCAAGACCATCTTTCTTTGAAAAGACCAGCAAACCCACTGGGTGTACTAATATTGACGCCCCACAATTTCTTGATCCCTTCATCAGTTTCTGGGCAGTGGGATTTTCCCATAACTTGCTGCTGGGAGGACTCCTGTAATGAACACGGAGTAAGCTAACTATGCCGGGCTTATTTCATTTCTGTTGTCGGTGCTATTTGGTTTCTGCAGTTCTTCGACTCAGCTACACCATTGTTACGAAGAGTTTTGCTGCAAAAGTGAGAAAAGATACGGGTAGCAGCCAGCTGCAAATCCAGCTGTTTTTGCCTGGTTCAGGAATGGAACCCAGAGGAGGACAGCTGTCCTTGCTGCCCCTGCGCGGGCAGCCTGCTCCGCAGGCCCCGCTGGCCTGCTGTCCGTGTGCGTGACAGCCACTGGGCTTAGTGGTGGCTTCCCACGCAGCGAGGTTTATCGCTGAGGCAGTAAGGAATTCTAGTAGGCTAGCAGCAAACGTCAGAAAACGTAGACAACGCAACACCTAAAACAGTGCCCTATGCACTCTGCATTCTGGGTCTTAGATAACAAAGACAGAAGCTACCGGAAGCATGTGCACAGATGGAGAAACAGAGGCGAACTGGGAGCGGAAGAGACAGCAAAATAGGCGGCAGCAAGGAGCGGATGAAAATGCATGCCGGAAACTCAGGACCCGCAGCGGACTCCCAGCACCCCTCAGCTCCAAGCACAGCTGCGCCGCCCACGCCCCTTCTCCCCGCTGCGGCGTGCAGGGTGCCCAGGGCTGATCCCGCCCGACAGGGAGGAAGAGCACAGGGAGCCCCGGGAGTCCAGAGCTGCGCTCCTGGGACGCGCCCTTCTAGAAGGAGCCAAGCAAACGCGAAGGAGGCCATCCTGGGGTCCCCACGCCGAGTACACGTCAGCTAGTCCAGCAGAGACCAAGCAGACAAGCGCTGTCTTCCTGCCAGGCAGAAGTGTCAAACCAACAGCACGACAGTTCTCAGACTGAGAAGACAGAATGGTCCTGAGATCCGCTCCGTCCTGATCAGGACGGTGCTCGCGCTCTGTTCCCGCGGGTGCACATGTGTACTCATCTGCTGGAGATTTTGACAACATATACACAAACGCGTCTCACCAATTCCACCTAATGAACACACTCTCTAGCAGCTATTTCGCGAATGTAGAGTGAAGGTAGGTTGATGAATGTACACAGAAATAATTACAAATATTAATCACAAGCCATGAAACAAAAATGTCCAACACAAAGATCTATGAAAACACGATAATATGTCCATGCAGTGTAATAGCATCAGGCAGTCAAAACACCTGTGTTAGAGTATGGAGACATGGACTAGGAAAAGGAAAAGCTTGCATGCAGCTACTCCTCATTAATCCATTCAAAACAAAAAACACCCACAAAGGCGAAACATGTCCGTCTGCACATCGTAAAAACGTCTGACTAGGAAGGACCCTTCTCGAAGAGTTTCTTCATTTGGAGGAAACTTGGTGTGACCAGGAGATCATAGGCACAGAAATTCAAGTATATCACAAAAAGTCTTAAATCTCATGGTTGATTAAATGTATTAATTATATCCTTTTATATTTCTTGATGTTCTGAAATATTTTGACAGGTATTAACAGGAAAAAGGAAACAAATTTTACTTGCGAGTGTTTTATACAGCATTCACATGAGATTCTTTGTAAGCATGCTAGAGCTTTTGCAAGAAGTTTATTTGAAGACACGTATGTAAATTATGGGTTTTTAAAAAAATTTCTTTTATGTTTTCAATACTGTATGACTCTCACTTTATAACATTTTATATGGATAAATATCTGAAAAGCAGCTGTCTTAGTCCTGATTTTAACAAGAAAGTTTCTGCTATCCTTTAACATTGCCCGTGAGATTACATAGAACACATTTATTACAGAGTTTTAAATGCTATAAAATAATAACATATATTTACCTCAAATTATTTTATATCACATATATGCTAAATAACTTAAAATATTCATTACACATTTATGTATCATTACACAGATTGGAAGACATAATATTAACACTTTATAAATTTAGTGTTTGTATTTACTATTTTAAAATCTTAATATTGAAAACTATTTCCTTGCATATGTATTTTTGACATTGTTGAATTTACTTACTGTTGTAAGTAATAGGTGAATCAACATTTTTCAAACTGCACCTTCTCAGATTAGGTACGCTATTTATATTAAGCTCACACTTGCTTCCATTATTGCTGTTTGATTCGTACTTTAAAAGGGCTTACATAGACCAGACTTGTTTATTTGAAGATTTGCTCAAACTTGTGCATAAAGCCGTCTAGTGGTCATCTGAAAGGGACAATTCTACTATAGATTTGATATCATTTTTTATTCATTCAAAATTTTCATGGTGTCTTCACTAAGAGTTTGCATCTTCAAAATGCATCAGCATTATTTTACTTTTTATTTTCTTGTCATTTTCAAAATGTTTAAGTTTATCCTTAGTTATGCCCTTTGAATTAGTTCAAATTCTTCAGCTGTCCTCATCGGATTTCTTCATCAGCTTTGGTGTTGATTTGTTGGCTTGAGCAGGAAGAAGGCTGGTCTGGTCACAAAGATTAAACTCTGAAACATTAAAATGAATTACCCATCACTCCTTCCAGTCTACTATTTTAATTTAGTTCCTATTTTTATGTGCCTTTTTCTGGTTTTGAGGTTTATTGTATTATTTCTCTTATACATTTGTTTTATAAATCCACACATTTAAAAATACTGTTTCTTCGAAACACCACTTTTCCAGAGGTCCTTAACTTTTCATGTGGAATTGTGGTTTTTGTCATTGAAGTGTGTGTGATTTGTAGACTGTATTGTCCACTGCACTTTAAGTCATCAATAAGTTCTGAGTGATATATTTTATTGTATGCCTCTACACACAAATTTATTTATGTTTTACTGCTCATGAAAATATATCTTATTTTCAGAAAAATTATGTGCAGTTGCCCTCCGTTTGATTCATTAGGTTTTACAATGAAAATAACTGTGCTCTTTTCCCTGTACTTCTTGATCGCATGGAAGTTTTTTCTTTTGAGATACCCTTATTCAAGGACTTTGCCCAGTTTTACTTATATTATTTTTTTCTTTTTCCACCCAGTTGTACCAACTCCTGTATATTTTGGATATTGACTCCTTATTAGGTAAATGGTTTGCAAGCCTTTTCTCCCATACTGTAGGTTGACTTTTCATTTTATTGCTTGCTCCTTTGCTGTTATAGAAGCTTTCAGTTCAATGTAGTCTCAATTTTCTATTTTTGATTTTGCTGATTATCATTTTGTGTTATAAACAAAAAAAAAAACAAATCAAAACTATTGCCAAAATCAGTATTAGGAAGCTGTAGGTCCTGCTTTTTTTCTAGTAGTCTTAGAATCTCAGGTTATATATGTAAGTTCTTTACCCAGTCTTGAGTTTACTTTTGTATGGTGTAATATGGGCTCAGTTTTCTTCTGTTGCATGTAGATATCCAATTTTCCCAGCCATTTGTTGGGAAAATCCTTTTATAATCCTATCATCTTCCTATCATAATCTTCATTCTTCTTCACATGCAGAACTAAATGCATAAAATAACATTCAGTTAGACATTTTTTGCATGCATACTATATTTAAAAATTTCTATCCTTTTATTATTTGCTTGTTTTTCATATTTTTATATGTAGATGTTTCCTGTAATTCTAATTATTGTAATTATTCTTCTCCTAGTGTTACTTTTATTTATGCATATGTGTGAGTGAGTGTGTATATATGTGTTTGTCTTTAATTCATTTTGGGGGATGGAGAAAAGGGTTTTTGCACTAATTTTTTCAAAAATTCCATTGCTGCCAAAGAGTTCTTACAATGAAAAATATTGATTTTATGTGTATCCTTAAGAATTTTTGGTTATTATTTGTTGAAATATTAGTTTTCAATTATTTCATTCATTATAGTCTTCAGTAATTATTTACATGTATTTGGCTGAGTTTTTCAATCTCTCTTCTATACTTCTAGCTGGCACTTCTATATTTTATCTTACTGTCTCTGTTCATGTTGCATTGTGATAGCAGAGTTTATGCTAAAATAAGACAAACGCCAGGGATGTAGCTCAGTGGCACAGTGCCTGTCTGGCAAATGCAAGGTCTTGAGTTCAATTTCCGGTACTAAAAACCAATAAATAAATAAATAAGACTAAATGCAAAACAGAAAAAAGTCAACTATAAACTTCATATACCATAGAAATGATTAGATGAGATTTCTAAAAATTTTCCTTTTTCCTAAAATTCATTCTGGTAGAATAAAATAAAAGAAAGTAGCAAAGAATCCCTGCTCTCCAGGCAAACAAGCAGATTCAAAATTTGGCTTAATCGTCCGGCTGTATGATGGGCAGAAGGCCAGGGCCTGCCTTTGAATGAAGTGGATGACACAGAACAGCCTTTGGTGCCCTCAGAGTGTGGCCTATGCTCCTAGGCCGCAAGGCGCAGGGCGTGTCAGAGCAGAGCCCAGCTCTCCTCTTAGGGGGTGGGGACGAGGTGCAGAGTGCGGCCTGCGTGTAGCTGAGTGGCAGAGTGTTCCTTAGTACGGGCAAAGTCACAGGTGTGATGCCCCACATTACGATAAATAATACAATTAATACTGATTATAATGAGTTTGGGGACACAAATTCACACACGTTTTCCCACTTTTCACAGCCATGATATATGTAGGTATAAAAGTCCTTAGCAGTTGTAATAATTTATATATATTAAGTCTAAAAACATCTTTCTCACAAATAAGAATAAAATTAGCAGGTTTGAACTCATACACTTTCAACTTCAGAAATGGTTAAGACAAACTCTCATCAGATTTTAAATGCATTATATAGCACAGCCGTGAAATAAATAAATATAATAACATTCCTTATGGGAATTTAATCCTGGTATGAGTTAAGCAATGGACTAGCAATCAAAAACTTTTAAATTATACAAAGAGAAAGACAAGATGCTGTAAACTAGGAGAAATCAATCCATTCTTTGGTATCTGTATCTGCAAGAGCTTTTTAAAGCAAATGGTGACTGAACTGTCACACGAATAACTTGTTAAGCATAACGTTACAAAGCATTGTTGTAGGTCAAAGGAATTAATTAATTTAGGAATACAATCAGGTTTTCCAGAAGATGTAAAGGGCAGGAAAGGGGATTTTGATCACAATGTTTTGTTTTGTTTTCTTTTCTTTTTTTTAACCAGTATTTATTTCCTATTAATGATATTTCCAATAAATCTGAACTACTAGACTGTGATGAGAGAGAGTAGCAGTTTTATAGCTTTGGGCTCAGAAAAATACACAGAAATTAAAAAGTTTAAGTATTTTTAAGGAAAGTATTGAAACCATTGACCAAGGAATGTAATCAGCAGAGAGAAAAACACTGAAGACATGTAGGTTACTAGTGGAAGTGTAATAGAGTCAGTGAGCTGATGATATGAATGAGGCAGAAGATACAGGGCTGGCACTGTCAGAATCTTGTGCAGAAATACAGAAAGAAGCAATTAGAAAGCCCTGAGAAAGCATAGCATTTCTGATAGAAAGTTTCAGCAGATCAAATCTAGAATGTTGAGAAAACTGGGTGGCAAGGAGACGTGCTTCAGAAGCTCATGGGAACCGAAGTCTGAGATGAAGCCACAGAGTCTGAATGAGAAGATTGGAAGTGTTGGCAGAACGCTGGATTTTCCCAAATGGAGGCTGACTTTATCCCCTGTCCCACGACAGGGTAGAGAGTACAACAGAGAACCAATACACAAAGTTAACACAGCTCAGCAAAGGGGCAGTGTAGAGTGGTGTTGTTGCACAGAGTTAAGCCTATCATGCCAGCCATAGTGGCAGGTGCCTCTAATCCTAGCATTTGGGGAGGCTGAGGCGGGAGGGTTGCAAGTCCTGCTTCCATCTAGGGAATTGAATGAGATCCTGTCTTAAAATTAAAAATCACATTTTTAAATATGACTAGAAGTGAAGCTTAGTGAGAAGTCCTGGATTAAAACTCTATTATCAAAAAAAGCTAACATTAGAGCAATGCAAAGGAGTTTATTTTTATGGAAAGAACATTATTGTTTCATTGAGCAAATACTTATTAAATTCTACAATGGATCACATGCTTCTAAATGTTACAACTGAATAAAAATACTTTTCATAGAAAACAATACTATGCTGAAATAACCAAATACAGTATAGTATTGACTGAGTACAACATAAATAAAACTGCGTGACTTACAAGCTAATGTGCTATAAGAGAACTCATCTTCCACTGAGAGTATCAGGTAAGGGGCCGGGGAAAGCAGGAAAAGTGAACCGTGTTTCTCAGGCATGAGGAAGTGCTCAAGACACATGGAAAGGGGGCTGGAGAAATGGTGTCCTCAGGGAAAACCACCCGGTGAGGAAGCCGAGGTCACAGACTATGTTAATGATGAAAGAGGAACTCTCAACAGAAAAATCAAGGAGGCAATAAGATACTGGAGGTTTTTCCCAAGGCAAGGAGAAAAGCAATGTGCACTGAACAGCGTGGTGGAGCACAAGATGTGGAGCTTTCAGACTGAGTTGGCCGCTAAGTGTACGATACTAAATGAGTAATTCATGTGAACTGTGACAACCGTGCTGTGTCTTGCAGAGTATTCCAAGAAGCTGTGGCGATGGTCTGAGCTTCCAGACGCGGCATCACAGGGCGAGCCGGGCAGGTGAGAGGGACAAGCCTGGCTGGACGGTAACAGTTGATTAATGCTGATGCAGTAGTTTAAGGGAGAGTGGAAGAGAGTAGGACCACGACCCACTGTGAAATGCTTCATGCCAACCCTGTGTATGAGTGAGCTCTGAAGGGACCACTGTCACTGAAAACACAGTCACTATCCTTTCACCCTAGAGAGAAAAAATGGTCAAAATATATTGCAAAATAATATAAGATGACAATATTTGCTATAAACAAAAAGATAACACGATAATGAAGCAGCAGTTGACGAGGCATATAACTCACTATTTCCGTGATGTGGTTCTAGAAACTCTGCACCTTTTCCAACCACTGTCATCACGAACATGCCCTTAGGGACAACCTAACATGGACAGACCTAAAGCACACACAAGTAAATCACACTGATAGCTGGAAGAGAGGTCCAATCGGCCAAATATCAAATACAAAATTCCAGAGGTTAAAGAAGGCCTGACGTGTTCACAAACCAGAATGCAGTATGGCTGGAGCAGACTGTGGGAGTGGAGAGGTAGGAGTTGAGGTCAGAGGAGTAGGAGAAAAGGGTTAAATGGAAGCAATGTTGGATTAATATAAGAATTTTAGCTTTGCTCTAAGATTTGGAATTGTTGGGGTATTTTGAGCAGGCGAGTTACATGTTTTGGTTTGAAAGGCAGGCCTCGGCTGCTGTGGTCACGTTAGACCCTTAGACAGCAAGGGTAGAATGAGGGAAGGAAACAACAGCTATAACCCACCAAGAGCTGAGGGCCGCAGACCAAGGGAGGAAGGGCTGAGGTGGGAAGCAGCTGGAGCCCTGAGGCATTGTCAGGGTCAGGCCCATATCAGATGCTGGGTTTTGCACCAGGGTGAGGACAAAAAAGAGCCAGGATTTTCCCAAGCTTTTGGCCTAAGCAACTGCAAGACTGGCTTGCATCACACTGGGCATGAAATCTGCTCGGTGTAATTTCCTTTTGGGTAACTTTTCCCTTTTAGATTAGTTAGTAGTGAAAACACCCAGTGTTCCTTGGATGTGAATCAACTATATGCTGCAGTTGCAAAGCTGGGGTACTTTTTGGTGAAGAAATTAGGCTGTATGTGTCAAAAATTTAATTATGGAGAAGTAATACTATTATTTTTCTTATGGTAGGAGCTGTTCTCCAACCAATAATTAGAAAAATGCCCCCAAATATATGTGGTGTGTGTGTGTGTCTGTAACAGCATGGTTACTGCAATGTTTTCTGATATGAAAAGCTTTTAAGTGAAGTAGGAGACCTAGCAGTTTACTTGATTCAGAATATCTCCTATAGTTTGTAGCAATTCATAATAATATTTTATATATTGATTTAGATAAATCTTAAGGAATCCATGATGTGACAGTATTTATAAAGCACATGACAAAACATCTAAATTGATTATATTTCTACTTGAGTTGTAACTAGTTTTGCTTATAACTAGTTTTAAATATTTTTAGAAAAGCATTTACTTGGCAATAATAAAACAAAAATAAAGATGCATACATGTGTCAGTTTTTATTGCTACAATTAAAATGTCAAGCTCTCAAATGGTTCTTCTGATAGTTCTTTGATTTAGTTAATCTTCGTCACTCACAGTATGATTTTATATATGCATCTTTTTAAAAATCTGAGAGACTTGTCCCACATCTAGCACAGAGATAAGGGACTCAGTTTACATATCTTGTTATCACTTATTAAAATGTATGAAATATAAATTGAAAAAATTATACCAGCAATAACAATTGTTGTATTGAGGGTCCTAGCAAAATTTCATAAGTTTATATATAAGCTTTTTATTGTTTACTTTTTAAAGCTCTATCTTTATTAAGCATTTTGCATCTAACAAACTGTTATTCCCTACAGTATTCATGTTGAACGAGGCAGATAAAATTAGTTTATAGCATCTTGTAGCGCTTTTTCTTAGGCAGCTGTTTTCTGTACTCTTCAGTCTTCATTAATAAGCTCTGTTTCATCAGATGCAAAGCATTTTCCTTTTGTGGCTTAAAAACATTTTCAAACACACACTAACATTATGCCACAAAAGTACTTTATAATGAATAGGCATGTTTTACAATGTTTAGCATTTTCTGCTGTTGTGTATTTACAATGGCTACAGTAATTTATAAAGATTTCCTAGAGACATCTGTGAAAAACCGCTTTGTTAATGTATATCCACATCGCAAGCAGTCTCTTCTCTATCATGTCAGCATTGTTGGGAACATGTGCGGGAGACTGTCACATCTCTCATCCAGCCGGGATGTGGGGAAGAGAGAGGATGGGGGGTCTGGAGTATAACAAGACTGCGACAGCCCTTGACACAAAGTTAGCGCAAAGTCCTTTTAAAGGTTGAGGAAAATCTTCTGCACTGCTGTCCGCGGTGGCTGACTCATTTTGGATTCCCGCCAGCCGAGTATGAGTGATCCGTTTCTTCACATCTCCTGCAACAGTAGCTCTCTGTAAACCGTTCATGTTTGCTTCTCTGGCTGGAATTTGGTTTGGCGTGGCAGTTTCCTATGACACTAAACATGTGACCTCCATGTACCCAGCAATGGCACCTTTGGGCATTTATCCTAGAGGACTGGAAAGATATGTTCACATTAATGGGCGTAGCAGCTTTATCTGGAAGAGCCGAACTCCAGAAGCAACCCAAATGCCCTCAATAGTAAAAAAACAAAGTGCAGTTCATCCTCTCTGTGCAATATTACTCAGCAATAAAAGTGAATGAACTACTGATACACACAATCACTTGAGAAATCTTGAGAAATCACCTCAAGAAAATTTCAGGATTTTTTTTTATGTTGAGCTCTCTCTATGGTCCCTCAAGGGAATTTGGCTGAACAAAAATACCAACTTTTAGAGGCTGTCAACAATAAGAGTGCATTTGAATAACATCCTGGAAATGACCAAAACTATAAAAATGAAGAACACGTTAGACAGTGCCAGGGATTAAGGAAGGGACAAGCCTGGAAGAGAAACAGAGGCGACAATAACCCAAGACGCAGAGCCCCAGTGGTGACTGGGATCTTCTACACTGCAACTTGTTTCTCGGACGCGCATAGTAAAGTTTCATAGAACTTAAACCCCGCTTAAACTAAAACTGGGCACCTCTGGACAAGCTCAGGGGATTCTGTCAGCGGTGCCCCGGAGGCCCAGTAGGCCCCACAGGCAAGCGTTAACCAGAGGGTGCTCGGATGCCCAGGGGCTTCAGGCTGGACGTGCCCTCCGGGCAGTGTCTGCCCTGCTCACAGGCACCACGGGAGGGAGTGTCACAGGTGGAACCACATGGCAGTGACATCATGAGCGTGCGCTGTCCCATTCTGTGACCACACTCCCAGGAAAAACTGACATAGCATAAGGGCGGGAAGGATAAGGGCAGGTTTTTTGCATATAAGCAGAAAGCAGTTGGTCACCTGCACTCAAGAAATCATTAGAGATTATGGAAGACAGCAGGCTTTACCTTTTAGACACTACTGGATCTAGTTCATTCATTCAGTCATTTATATATGCATTTATTTGCCTATTCATTTATTCAATCAACATTTATTTAACAGCTGTCCTATGTAGGCCTAAAAATAGATGCTGGGGAACATAAGCAATTGCAAACTAGTTCCTACTCCCAAGAATGTTCAAGTCTGGTCATGTGAGTTTAACAAGGAAAAAAAAGTGTGCACAAAATGTTAACTGTAATACAATCAAGTAGGTAGTGCAAAATGTAAATGGTTAAGTGGTAAATACGATAATGCTTGGCTGGAAGGTCCAACCCTGGCAGGCATAGCGTCTCCTGACGTGGGGACATATTGGGACTGCAGCTGGGTGCCTCAGGGATGTGGCACTCAATGCCTTGGTTTCTCTGCAGGACTGAGCACATTGCCGCGGCTAGAGCTGGCAAAGGTGGTGACCGAGACCGCGTCGCCAGAGCTCTGGGTGTCTGGTTCCGGAAAAGTGGAGAAGCTGCTGAACCAGTTGTGGAACTGGGAAGAAGCGGTCTGCTCTGTTAGGTTCCAACACCAGAAAGCAAGATGTGTCCGAAGTCAAGACTACAGCAGGGAGGCGACTGCTTTCAAAGGCGTCTGCAGGAACCAAGGAGGCAGGCGGAGGGAGGAAAGAGCGCTCTTCCCCTTTCTCCTCCCTGATCTGCCGCGAGCTCTTCTGACTGGCAGAGAGCAGTGTAGCCAGCTGTCAGGTGAGAACAGGCAGTGTAGACGGTCAATGGTCATAAACTGTGGTTCAGATCAATGCACATAAGACTGAAAACAAAAGGAGGCGGAGAAAAGCAGGAAGGTTAACTTTCACACTTATTTAGAAAGAAATAAATAAATGCTGATCAAACATAGAAATATTTCTACAGCTACATATAACAGGAAGAAACGAGAGGAACAAATGATATGTCATCTTTTAGGTACTATAGATTTGTGCCCTGGAATTATCATCGGTCATGTATTTGTTCATGCCGTCAAACACAACTTTATGCAGAACTGAACAAAGCAGTTTTATTTATTTAGGACTAAGTTATTTAAGGTTTTCTTGTTATTTATTTAGGGTTAGGATCTTGATTATGGACAGACTAATTTTGTCAGATAAACATGATTATTTTCAATGGTGAATTAAAAGTATTACTGTCTGTATAATTATTGTCAAGTATTGCACTTATTTCTTGTCACATCTGGTTAAAACATTTCTAGTTTATAAAAAAAAATTGAAACCAGGTAAAAAGCATAGTTCCAATTTCATGCGAGTGTTTTGGCCTCAACTTAATGTAATTTGATTTGCTTTTATGAAGCTGCTCTAGGTAAAAACTTACACTGCTTTGATAAGTTTTGGTTAAGATATACTGTATTTATTTCTAGAAACTAAGGGGAAAATGTCTTTTGTTATGAATATTTCCGCAAGACAAGTACTTAGTAGTACTGTATCTTGCTTTACAAAAATTGAGTAGAAATAGGTAACTGGGTCATCAGCGAATTGTTAAAGTATTTTTGATGATGTATTATTTTCTGATGTGGGATATACAATGCGTGAGAATTTAAGGGTCCAGCAACGTTGTTCTGCCAAATGCCATCATCCAAATGCCGCAACAGGTTTAAATTTACTCACCTTTTATAAAACTTCCTCTAAGTTTTAAAAAAATCTGCAAAAAAAAGCAAACAAGAGTAATTTTGATGAACATTGTACAAGTACTCTGTGATTGTTTTAGTCATATATAAAAACATTTGTTGACAGTAATCACAAGATATTATACAATTTTTTTATTTAAAAAGATGTTATTAGTGAGAAGGACTAGTCCAAGATTTACCCAGGTTTCCTTCTTGGCATTCTGATACTTACGATGTGGAAAATATGTGAGACATGCAAAATTGTTCACATCCATTGGTGAAACTTGATAACAAAATAGATTAATAATATGAAAGTAACATGTTGCTGAAATAAATGCTTTGAGAATAAATACGCAGTGGGATGTTGAATATAGAAAGGACTTTGGCATCGTCTAAAAGCCGCTCCACTGTACGTCCCTGAGTCCACGGTCTCTGCTTTTCAGTCAGTCTCTGCTGAGCCCTAGCGCTCTGAATTAGCAAGCGTCGTCTAGTTGCGTACTGTAACTTGAATTGCAGGGTCCTTATTATCTATCTGAGACACAGCCCATGCTTCTTACATCTATTAAGTGTAAATGGTCAAAAGCATAAAACAGAATGAAAGAAAAATGTTGTAAAACAGACAATATTTACAGCTTATAAGAAATGTAGACGTGCACATAATAAACTGAAGAGAGAAAAGCTTGACTATCAGCGGAGTCAGAATGACACCATGACTGCTCAGCCTCGAATTCTTTCCAAAGCTTTCTCTGAAACACTAGATTTTGGTATGCCAGACTGAAATGGATGACATGATGAAAGTGTCAGAACTGTATTTGTAAAATTTTAGTAACGCCTTTGGAAGCCTAGCGCTCTCAAATTGTGCGACCACTTGTCACTCATTACTGCACCTGAGCCGTGACACGAGCGAAACGGGAGATAGGAGGAAACAGGATTCTGGCACCGCGTTGTGTTTAAAAATTGCACAGTTATTTTTACACAAAGGAAAGATTTAAATATGTTTAGAATTACAGCACAATCTGACTTTTATTGATTCGATTATGAAATATGAGTTTTCATATTGAAGTAAAACACCTCCCTGAGAACTTAATCCCTCGGAGACAGTAAGAACAGACAGCCAATGGTCAGGTGAGCCGAGCCGTCTAACGTTCCATTGTGGGCTTTAAACAAGTAACACAGAGACGCGCATCTGCGAGCTTTGCTGAGCTAGAGCTCTATTGTTGCAATCTGACAACTCGTCTCTAAAAGTAATGCAACAATTTTAAAACATTTCAATCACCAAAACAGGAAACTTTACCTATTACCACTCAGCCCTCATTTTCTCCCAATTCTCTCAGTCATGGGCACAATTCTCTTTTTTCCATACCTGCAAGTTTTCTATATTGAACGTTTCACACAGTGTGGGTTTGTAACAATTCTTTCAGCGTAAAGGTTTGCACAATTGCTCATATTATGCATGTATCCAAACTTCATTCTTTTGTTACTTACTTAATTTGCTGTTCTTTCTAGGACAAAGCCTGAATGATTAATTTTAAATCTGTCTTGTTTTCTGATATCTCCTTTCAACGTCATAAATTTCTTTGGTTTTTACTGCACCATCCATTTTTTGGTAAGTTGTATTGTCATTTTACATCGTTTGAAGTATTTTCAATTTTTCTTTGTAACTTCATTGATTCACGGGTTGATTGGAGGTATGTTGTATAATCAATATTTTGTGATTTTTTCAGCTGATTTTGTGTTATTGATTTTGAGTTAAACTGCCTTATGATTGAGGTGAAATATTGGGTTACTTCTGTTTTAAATTTCTTAAAGTAGGTTTGATGGTCTAGAGTTGTTCTGTCTTGGTGAATGTAAGCACAAGCTTAAGAAGGTGTGTTTTTCTATTTTTGAAATCAATAACTGATATATGTCCATTACCATTAGCTACGTAATGATGTTATCAAGCTCGAACTTATTTTTACTGATTTTCTATCCACCGGATCCGTCCATGTTTCAGAGAGGGGTATTAACTCTCCAGCTCTAAGTGTGAATTTGTTTATTTGTCCTTTAGTTGTATTAGTTTTTGCCTCATATATGTTGGTTCTCCCTTGTTAAGTGCATACAAATTACTGATCATGTCTTATAAAATCAGCCCTTATGTCATTATTATACCCCATTTACATGTGATGAGTTTATTACTCTGAGGTCTTCTTCATCTGAATTAATGTAGCTACTCACAGTGTGTTTTAGTTATGGCTACCTCGGTATATCAGTCTTACCATTCACTTTTAATCCATATGGGCCCATTTCTCACTCCAGTTTCGTTATTCTTTCTTCTTCATGTAAGAGCTCTGGTGTTTGGTAGGTGTATGTTATAACTGGCACATCTTTGCGAATTGGCTCATGTATCTCTGTATACTGTTTTTCAGTGAAAGTCTGCTTTGTCTAACACTGGACCAGCCCCCTTGTTCTCCTTTGGGAGCTTTTGCCTCTACCATTTCACTTTCTACCTGCATGAACCTAGTTTTCAAGTAAGTCTTTGATAAATAGCATGTATTTGTAATTTTTTTCTTTTTTGTTGGATTATTATAATTCGTTCTATCAATCCTTGACTTCAATTCATTTGAAAGTAATCAGAATAATCAGTAATAGGGAAAGATTTACCATTACCATTTGGTACATCATTTATAGAAATGTCATCGCTTTTCTGTATGTGATATAGATTTTCCTATTCCCTTATTCTTATATGACTACATTTATTTGTGTTTTGTGTAATAACATTTTAAAATTCCCTTCTAATTTTTTTTCAGTGCATAGATACTGTGGTTACTATCAAGATTCCATGATATATTCTAAAATTAAATCAACCTATTTTAAGTTGCTATTATGTAAGGATCAAGCCCTTATTTCTACTTTTTTAGAGTTCACCTCTTAATTTCATTTGCATCATAAATTATGTCTTTTATTGCATGTGCACAGTAACATAGAATTATGATTATGCATTTTTCTTTTAAATTCGATAGAAAATAAAAAGGAATTACAAGTCAGATGATACAAAGTTTATGCCTAATTAGGTTGATAGTAACAACATTTGCTCAAGCATGGTAACTGTCCCTCTACTCTCGCAAGTAGACAAGAGGAAAATAAACAAATTATAGAAAACTAAAGATTAATGATTTTGAAATAAAATGGGATCATGGATTGCTATGGAGTTTGAGATGGCAGAGATTCTGCTTGAAGAGAAACATGTTTAAGTCAGATATTCAAGAAATGAGAAAGCCCTTTGGTTTGGAAGTAGATCACATTAGTTTTTCTTATCTTTAACTATACATTGTGATAGTTATTTTTATGTTTCATAGTTTCAACATCTTTTGCAAATCTTACATGTAATTTTATTATGTGTGTTCCCAGTACTAACCTGTGACTAATACACCATCTTGTAAAATCTTTTGCAAATACCTATAATTATTGCCGTTGTTACACAGTTCAAAAAAACCAATGTCATTGACACTTAATTAGTTTTGATCCACATAAAACCTTGTTTATAAAGCACAAGTGCATAGCAAAAGCAGCACAATTCAAATATTCAATGTTCAGTAAATTTCAAGATAACAATTCTAAGAAAAATTTTAAAAGTCTAAGTCTGTTTTTGTTAAATTCTCATAGACTACTACTACATTAGAATACTTTTTCTCTTCCTTAAATTTTAAGAAAACAGAATAAATTATTAAAATATTCAATTTATTTTAATAAAAATTAGGAATAGTACAAGTATAAAAACTAAAAATATTCATTTAGAAAATCATAGTTTGAAATACAGTATTCTGAAGTTCTATTTCAAGAGGCAAAGTGAGAAATAACTCTACCCCCTTCTCAAATCTAATTAAAATGAAATAGAAGTTGCACATTTGTATATGAGAAATGGAGGTAGTATGGTCTTCATCACAGAAGATGCTATCTCAAAATTACATAGAAAGCAAAAGGAATAAAGAATAATACTAAAAGTAAACTATGACGGAGGAATCCATGCTCCAACACCCACGGCAGAAGAAATCACTGGATAACTGGAGAGTAGTTAGCCCTTTAGGGAAGTTTCACGTGTGACCACAAGCACACAGAGCAGAAATTATTCAGGAGCCTATACCTGGAACAATTGGTCAAACTTCTGTTTTCCACGTTCTTCTACTGCCCATAGCTTCCAACACAAAGGGATTGAAGTCTGTGATATCTGCACATAATTCAAACTCAGAGATTTTTCTTTAGTGAACAGATTATCATCTCTTTTGCGAGGTGTAGAGCTCCTAAAAGATGTGTCCAAAGGAAGGGACTTCTTATTTCAACTTGTGATAGAATATAATTACGCATAACTTTAATATATGGGTGCCTGGTATTAATCTGTCATTAGTGTGGATGCCCAGGACCAATACTGTCTGGTAAAATATTTTTGCAAATGTCTATAATTATTGCTAGTTATTATTGAACATAAAGGATTCAATGGCATTGAAAATGAATTGTTTTTACTGTTGAACCTCTTATTTTCATGTAGTCTTCAAGACAGTAACACTCTCTGAAAAATTCTATTATAAAATTTCCAACTCTAAAGTAAAAAGAAAGTGCAAAAAATAATTTTTTCCAGAAAACATAAGCAAGTTGCCAGTAAACAAGAAAGAACCAGACTGACAACTGACGGGTCATCAGTAAAAGTTGCCACAAAGCATGAGGTTGATGACATCACAATTCTAAGGGACATCATTTAATTTAAATGATAGACTCTTTCTTTCTTTCTTTCTTTCTTTCTTTCTTTCTTTCTTTCTTTCTTTCTTTCTTTCTTTCTGTACCAGAGATTGAACTCACAACCTCACAATTTCTTAACTTCTTTAAACACATAGGAGACTAAATTCTTAACAAACTTGCTTCAAAAACCAATAATCTTACATAGAAACCAAACAAAATAAAAATCAAAGAAAATGTAGATGATGGACTCCAAGGAAATACCCAGTTAGAATAAAAGAAAATTGCCTAAAATTATTGCAAATAAGGAAAGAAATTGAACAATAGAAAAAGTTAAAGTAGATATCTAAAAATAGAGCTCGAAGACATCCACTCGTTTTTGGAAACACACGTGATAACTGAGTCCTCTGTTGCCACTGGAGCATTCTCAGCATCGGGCCCAGGGCAGGACACAGGACCCTCAGTCCTGCTGGGAGCATCTCGAGGAGGTCCTCATGCTGACACCCAGCCCGGCTGACTCACCACGGTGCAGTGCAGTGCTGGCAGTGACCTCAGTGCTAACTAGGAGTTAGCGCGGACCTCACAGGTCAGAGGATACAGCCCCCACAAGTCTTCTGCTCCATCAGCTGCCACCTGTATATACCCAAGGCCTTTCATACCATTGACCAAGTGACCACAAAGGTAGAGGAATCCCAGGATCCTGCACATCAGAGCATTGAGGTCTAGAATAATTCCAGGAATTTAAGAGAATGCCATGACTATGTTTGCAGCTCTATTACAAATGATACAAATCAGGAATAGCCAAACAATGGGAAACATTTGGTGAGGTCTAGAAGGATTGCACACACACACACACACACACACATACACACA